>VXBL01006551.1:475554-488083 GCA_013400195.1 Aramus guarauna | reverse complement strand
TTTTTTTTTTTTTTCTTCCGGTCAGTGCCCGTGGGGCACTTCAGTTTGCATTGTTTCGTTTCTTTTCACAGCACTAAGCTGTTGCATACAAACCAGATCTGACAGTGAGTATTTATGCCTGATATTTAATGTCTTTTTAGCCTGTGTTTTACCTTACTCCGTTGTGGGGGGCAGCATTAGAACAGCTTCTCTCTTAAAACGCAAAGGCCTTCAGAATAACTGAGTGTCTCTCAACACTCGTGTCTCAGATCCTCAGTGGGAATTACAAACCAACTGTGTCCAGCTCAGGCTGCTGTTTTGCATTGTTCCATAGATTTAATGCATTGCATTTCAGTTCTGAGGTTAAGAACTTTTCTGTGCGCCTATTTTTGCTCCATTGAGTTCAGCTGCAGCAGCGTGCTGCTGGAGATTTTATAATGTCTCTGAAAAATCAATTGCCAACATTTGTTTATTATATATGAAAGAAAGCAAATGTTTTCATGTACAGGATTATTTTTCCTCCCTTTTTGGTCTTTGCACGCTAACAATACATACACCATGGATGTCTTTTGGTCTGTGCTCAACTAGTGGAAGGATCTGGGAAATTCCTTTTGGATCCAATCACTGGCTGACTGTAAAACACTTGCTGCGCTTGCTCATTCCTTGGTCCCCGCTGCCTTTAAAAATGAGAAGTTAGGACTCTGCATGGTAATTCTAAACACTAAATATGTGGCTGCTGGCAAAACAAAAGGTTTTGTTGTTGGGGGTCAGTAATTTGCTTGCAGTGAAAGGTTTGCTTGATGCTTTGCTTTAAGTGAACAGTGAATTCCGATACTGCGTTTTGCACGTTCAGGCTGTTGCATGCAAAGGTAGTCTTCTGGTTTGTGGAACTGAATGCCAACATTTCTGTCAACGTATAGCAGGTAAAAAAGTGCAGAGATGAGTTACGTTCCCTGCTGGTTTCAGTCAGCCCTGATTACATCCGATTGTTTTTCCTTTTCATACAGGCAGAAATTTAGGGTTAGTGTATCTACCAGTTAAATATATCTGGTTGTGACTTTGAAAATAATACCTGGTTACTCTAAATGTTGAGATGAATTTTAATGAGTTGAGTAGGCCTTTCCAGTGAGTTTCTTCTATCCCTCTCCTCTGTCCTTTCCTCTAAAAAAAGTGTTTATATATCCTTTTGCTCTACTAATAAGTAGAATGTATTTTAATGCATGAGGGGTTTTTTCATGTCCTGATAAACATAATGAATAACGTGAAATGCTTTTCTCTGCAGATGTGGAAGCTATCCCAGAAAGCAGAAATTCAAAAAGCAGGTCTAGGGAGCAACAAAGCTCCTAATTCTATTACCCACTACATGAGATGTGGGCCAAGTGGTGAGTTTCCTGCCCAAAACGTAAATGAGATTAATTTCATTTACAACAAACTAACAGCATTACCTGTACGAACAAGTGCACTTTGCATTAACCAGATGTCAATACTGCTTGCTTAACTGGCTTCTATCTTGCTTATTAGTTAAGCCAGGACAGGTCGGTTTACAGCAGTTATTTTGCCTGTGTAGGCAGGGAACTTCATCCCGTTTAGTCTCTTGCCTCTAAAAATTACATTTATTTGTGTTTTTCAAAGCTGTTGAAGAAGAATGTTCAAAGAAATCACATTAAGAAGTGACATTGAAGTCAGTTCTTAGAAAGGGACAGATAAATCTAAAACAAGAGTTTAACAAAACATATAAAGTATTCTGTGCTACAAGGAAACTGCCTTTTTATAAAGCTAATCTTTGGCATTCTGTCCTTCTCTTGACTTCATTAAAACATCTTTGGTGCATGCTATTAGTGCTGTTAGTTCTGTTAGTAACTTAACTCTGTGTTTTACATCTCTACACTTGAAGCTTTTCTTATGTTCTTTTCTCTTTCTGCCTTCCAACTGAACACAGAGAGAAAAGTGTCCTTCAGTATCTCAGTGTGAAGCCTTTATATCTGAAGTAACAAGACAGCGACTGTAGGAATCATTAATAAAAATTAAGGGAATTTTTTTACATTCTTCGTGACTAGAGCAGGCAAGAAATAATACCCTACCTACCTTCCTTCCTTCCTTGAATCAAGGAGCTCTACCGGAGTCTACTGCCGAAAATTTGTAGATGGTCTTAGGAATTATTGCACATTGCACTGTTAAGATCTACTGAATAAAGGACAGTTCTCATCTCCCTAAGGACCAAGAATTTTAAGGTCTCAAGAATTACTCCAGGAAAAAAAACAAAACTTCTTTCATCTTCTGTTTATGAAATTAGCCACTGATTTGCTTAAGCTTCTGCTAATAATTAGCCAAAAATCCCCTAACTAGCAGTTTATATTTACTTCTGTAAATCTCAAATAAATGCTGTAGTATTTTGTTGAAATTGACTGTATATACAGGTACAAAAACCTCACAGCTTGCTGGCACTTCACGGCCTTATTTGGTTAGCATAATCTGCATGAAACTGCTCTTTAAAAAGTTTATGCTGATTTTTTGTTGCATACTGCAAGAGAAAAAATTGTTTACCTACATGAAAAAGTTCCATAACTAACAAAAGTGGGAGTCATGGGATAATCGTATTACATAGAAATTGTTTGTCACTTGTGTTTTTCATATTCCCGAGTTACTCTGCATATATATGTTCAGATGTTTGTGACAGGAAATTGCCAGGTATGATTTTTCTATAACTTTTATTTTAATATAAGGTTGTTTTCAACAAATGGCATTTCCAGGATAAGACTGTCTCATGATGTTTGTGTATCGACTGATTATTTTTTATTTTTTATTGTCTTTTGACGTGAGCTGATTGTGGCTTAGGAGGTTTCTTGATGGCAAAAAGAAATGTAAATAATATCAGATGCATTTTACAATCAGTTCCCCTGAAGGTTACCTTTTATTAGTAAGAAACGCTTTGTTTATTATTGATTTATATTAAAGCCAACAAATGTTACTGGTACATTCAGTGGTTGCATACATTTGTTGTCTGGAAGGCACTTGCAGAGAGCTCAGGAGAAGTGTACGTGAATTTATAAGCAGACTCAAAATGAGTTGTTATTCTATTTAATTACAAATCAATCAGTTACATTCCCATTCCTGCTCTAAAGGGTTACATTCACTGTATAACCTCCTAGTGTCCCGCTTCCAACTTCTTCCTATGGCTGCCTCCATTCACGTAGGTCAGCTTCGTCAACTTAACGACTCGTTTCCTGAGGCTCATGCGTTTGATCATTTGCAAACTCTCAAGCTGTCAGGGACAGTTGGACCAGAATCATTTTTCACTGAAAAGAGGATGCAGTTCAACAGATTCAAAAGCATACCGGCAAGTCTTTTTTAAATTATTATCATTATTTTACTGGAATTTTGTCAAAAAGGGGAAAAAAGAAGAAAGACCAATAAGCTTTAGAAGAAGAAATTTTCTTGTTTTTTTTTCTTTTTCCTTAAAGTGACTTCCTTCTGAAATACTTTTTCTAATAAAATGTGCTAAAAGATCTAGATCTAAACAGAATATTTTGGTTTTACAATATAAACACTTGGGTTCAGCCTGGGATTGTTTTTTCAGAGAATTAAACTTTTTTTTTTTTCCTTAATTGAGGAATAGGACCAATTTGGCAGCTTTCCACTGTATAGAATTGCCATTCTTCCTCTGAGGAAGTTCTGGCATTTCATTAAAATCATTGGTTTATTTTGATTACCAACTCATACCAGCATCCATTTCTGGTCCCTCATTCTCAGCGTCAAGATTTTCATAGAATTTTCACAGATTTCAGAGGAAGCATGGTGATTTTTGCAGGGTGTCGACATAGATCAGCAATCCTAGGAGCCATCTGAAGCCCAGAGCACTCCAGAAATCCAGCTCCACTGTGTTTTTTTGCAGGCAGCCTGAACTCAGTTGCATTTGGAGTAATTTCCCACGTGGTAACTGACATGATGAGGTTTTTGAGAAGGATTCAGGCATTCCCGATGCTGCAACGACAGCTTTGTGATGTCACCGGCAGGGCGGGTGGGCTGGATGGCTGTGGCTAGAAGAGGTGCGGTGTTCCGGGCTGTACACCCCTAGACAGGTAATCTGTGTGTTCCTGTGTGAACTCAAAGCTCAGGGTGCAGCAGAGTTTCTCCCCTAATGCCAGGGGAGACAGGCAGAGCCCTGACACACTGCAGGAGAAAAGTACTCGACGCAATAAGAATGGGGTGCTGCGCCTGGGTTC
Source organism: Aramus guarauna (assembly GCA_013400195.1). Taxonomy (NCBI): domain Eukaryota; kingdom Metazoa; phylum Chordata; class Aves; order Gruiformes; family Aramidae; genus Aramus; species Aramus guarauna. Next base: position 483,881 of record VXBL01006551.1, on the reverse strand, counting down.
TGGGCTGTTCCTGTACCGCAATATAGGCAGAGCCATATGGACTGAAAGAAAAGTTGCCTTCACAGAATTTCATAGATAAAGATGAAATCTGGAATGCTGGTAGCCCTTACTAAAGGCAAAGCTGTTAGGAAAGAGAAGTGAAATACCATAAATATTATTAGGGAAATTATATTTTCAAGCTCGTTTCAGGGTCTGATTGTGACCAGGTTCTCCTGGCTCTCTCTGACAACAGAGGACTGATGCACTTCAAAGCATTAAACCCTAACCGTTCAGTAGCATTACTATTTTTAGAAGAACATGTGTGTCTTGAATTAACAGATTTAAACTCGTAGTGCCAAATGCTGTTTGTATTGACGGAATCTGAGCAGTCACGCGTGTTGAGGTAGACTGTGCGAGACCCTGGGAATTGGGCAAGAGCAGCATATCGCCATGGCCGCCTGGCACGTGCTTCTCTGCCGGGAGCTGTGCAGTCGCAGCCAGAGCATAGTCACAAACTTCACAGTTGCTGTTTAACGGATAAGGCGCGTTAGAAACGAAGCCCCTCATCCCACACCCTGAGCGACATTCCCTTGTAGGACAGACTCGGCGGGAGTTTGGGGGCAGGATTGGTCCCACTACGTCAGAGCCTGGCACAGGTCAGGTTTGTGTGTCAGGGTCCTGGCTAGTGCCCCTCTGCCACTGCAACCAGGTTTCGAGCCACTTTGTCTCCATCAGTACAGAGGCCGGAGTGGGATCATTCTCTTTTTCCTTCATCTTTCCAGTCTGTGCCCTTAAAATAAAACAAAAATGTACGTTTAATTTGGGAGCTGCCTCACATTTCCTGAAATGCGAACTCCCAGGGGAAGATTGTAGCGGCTGTCGGACAGCGTACAACAGGACTACACGCAGCTCTTCACCGCAAGACTTGCCAAATCTGTCACTGCTAGTTCAAGATTACAGAAGAGGTTGTAGTACTATATAATGTATATTTTTAATTTCCTTTTCTGATAGTCTGCTGAGGACTTAGTAACATTCCCAACATGTATTATTTCTAAACTTTTCCCAAGACATGATGCAGCCTCAACAAAGGAGCTCGTGTATGATTTTTAGTTAGGTGATAATGTATATGTAAATAATGCTTTGATATTAATAAAACTGCCTTAAAGGAATGTACCTAGGTGTGAAACAAAACTTTAAAAGCTCTTATTTAAAACTGTAATTTCCTTTACATACTGATTTTTTTAATGTTTGCCATTGTATACATTTATTAACGATGTTATTAAAATGCCAAACCAAATAATTTTTATTCTTACTTTGTGTGTACATTTATACACACTTTTTGTCTGGAAGCTGATGTTACTGGAAGGATATTGGTGTTAAGTAATGGCGTTGTGGTCAGTTGGTGATGTGTTCAGTGAGTGTTTCTTTTGGAAGGAAACCGATAAAACTGTAGCAAAATTTTTCTGGACAGTATATAGTTTGTTTTGTGTCATTTATTTGCGTAGACCTGCGTAGCTCTTAACTATACACTATTTTGATATTATTTAAAATTTTAAAAAGACACTAATTTCGTAAGTAAATACAAAAATCATTATAGATTTGCCAAATGTAGTATTTGACACTTTGATTTTTTTGCTTGGTCGTTATTTTTGCCAAGACAAGTCTTATAATCTCTTCTGAGGACAAAGGTAGTTAAATTTTAGGTAGCACAGATTTTAAGATTCATGAAGCATTGTAAACTGCTATTGTGCATGTCTTTTGAACCATTTTTCACATTTAAAGCTTTCTGGATCTAAAAACCTTGACAAGTCAAACTATTATTTTTTAAGTGAGAAGGGATTTTGGTACCACAAAGAGGAAACCTTAAAGGGGAGGGAGAGTGAGCGGCAGGCAGAGGGCAAGATAAATTTTAAAGACGTGTCGGACTGTATCTGAACATCTCATTTAGTAATGCATTTGTCAATCCAGAGTTCATTAATCAACCCAATATTCCCAAATACCAGCTGTTCCTTTCAGTCTTTTAATGACAAATAGAAAATCACACATATCTGGACATCCTTTGAGTGACTCTTCCTATAGCTTCAACATTTTTAGGTGAGTCCTTGCCCATTTCAGAGGACTGCCAGGGGTTGGCTTGTGTCCTCCTAAGGTGGCAGGGAGAACTGCTGTACTGCGAAGTATTGTCGTTAAGCCCACCTCTCTGAGACAGGTGCCAAATCCTTCAGAAATGAAGGAAGCCATGGTAGGGATGTTTGTGAAGTAACTTGCCTTGCCCTAGAAGATGCTTTTTCTCACTTGGTTAATGGTAGTTGTTCATTCTGTCTAATTTTATTTCCATTCTGTCTCAGTTCGTGTTAACACAATTGCTTGCCTTTGGGCGGTTTATACATGACGTTTTGGTTCAGCTGTGTTCAAAAGACCTTTTTCCCATCACCTTCAGATTTTTGTCCCTCACTTTCACTACGCCCGTCTTCGGGTTTTGTGTGGGTACTTGTTGCCACAGTACGCTTGCCGGACTTCATGGTTTCTGCTGCTTGTCTTTGACGCGCAAGCTGGTTGAAGGGGGTTTTATTCATTTAGGCAGGAGAGAGGAGGAGAATTAGGTTAGAAAGTTAACATTGAGAATGTACTGGTCTTGTTCTTGTGATAGTAGGTACTTTTCTATATGAAATAGGTATCATCTTTTGAAAGCCAAATCAGCCTCCTCTTCACACACGGATGATTGTTCTCCCTGAAGGGAGAAGCTCAAGTACAGCTACTTGTTGTGCCATTCTTTCCATTTCTGTAGGTGCTGGTTAAGGCACAGTGGAGCAGAGAAGATGCGCATCCTCCACGGGTTCCTGAACCTGTAGAAATTGTGCACAAACATTAATGGGGTTCCGGGTTGTATTAACTGTCCTCCCAGGTGTCACCTGGACCCCCTACACCTGGTCAGGAGCCTGCAGTGACATTATTCCTGGAGCTCTTCTGCCAGGAGAGAGGCTGGTACTGGGGTCACACCCCATCCCATCTGCTGTCAGATGGCTCCCTCCTCTTCCACCAGTTTTGGAGAGCTCTGGAAGGGGGTAAGGCACACGCCTGTCTTCATGGGGCAAGTAGTAGTCAGAAGACTTCATAACCCTTTCCCAAAGGGAGGACGCTGTGCAAGTCAAAATGCAACTAAAAACGTAGACAATCAAACAAGTCTTCTGTAGGGTTGAGAAGTTGGGTTTTTCTAGGTAAAAATAAAGCAAGCAACTTGTAGTAAGGGATAAATGGGTACACGATTTAGACATCTGTGTGTATTGACAAATACATTATAATTTCTACATTGATTTCTTATTTCCTAATGATGTTGTTTTAAGTTTAAACTTTGAAGGCCAGTACCACACATGGAAAAGTTCTGGGTTTATCCATTTTATGAATAAAGACTATAACATTATTTAAATAATGCTTTTTCTCCTTACTGGTTACTTAGTGGTAGATTGCAAACCTGTCTTGTCATCTTAAGACTATTCTGTTAAACTTCCCATAACCTGAAGACAGTATTTTTTTTCTCACCAGATTATACAATATAAACTTACACAATTGAAAAAATAAAGGAGTAAGCCTGTGGGGTTTTTTTTTTCAAATTTTATTTGTAATGAGACTTTCACCAGTTTTGCTCTACAAAACCTATGCCTAGCAATAGAAAAGTGAACTTCATCTACCTACTGTCTTCATCAAAATGTACAATGATGGGCTCATGGCCTGTTGATCTCACAAACTTCAAAAAGTCGTCGGGGCTTAAGCCCATGGTTGCAGCATTTGTCATTGGATGAAAATACACCTTTTCGTGGCCGTCTTCCAGAAAGCCAGCATCCAGCACAAACCTCACATCTCCCTGGTCACAGAAGAGGGCGAGGGGTGTCGCACAGCCCTGGCCCACTTTTAGCTTCTCCAGCATGGCGTTTTCATCAGCAAATCTTAGGTTTCCACTTCCGACGCCCAGTTGTTTAGCAAGATCATTTAAATTGATTTGCCTGTTGTGCAGAACAGTCACCAGCCAGAACCCTTTCTTCTTTTTGTCTTTAAGAAAAAGGTTTTTACTGTGACCTCCTTTCATGTGTTGGACATGAGGCATCATTTCCTCGACAGTGAACACCTGGAAAATACAATCAGTGTAGTGTGAGGCTCCACATCCCCTTAGACTTTTAGTTGTGTGCTGGCAGGTATCTTTTGTTAGATATTTAGAAAATACTGAATATTACTCAGCCTAAAAACTGTACCCGTTTATGAAGAAATTTTAAGAGTAGCACAAATAAATTGTGACATACTGCTCCTGCACACTGTCTGAATCATATCTCCTGTATACAGCAAGAATATCACACTTTAAAATGCAAAAAGGCCCCAGCAACACGTTTTTGCGGCTCCACCACAGACTGATGTGCTGTGTGTACTTTCAACTAAGTGAGAAAAAGGTTGGAAAGCATCCTAGATACTGGTGACTTCATGGTGAAGAACTGGATGAGCTGTAGCTCTGACAGGGATCTGGAGGGGCAAAGGGGGATCTAGGGGACAGAAACACGGAGGGAACAACCTAGTGGGGTTGTTGGAAACGGCCCAAAAACCATCTGCCAGGCCCAGCATCTGTAGGTCTATTTAGTGAGAAATGCAAAGTCTGACACTTTCCATACTAATACCTGATCACGCTGAAAAAAACCCACGTATGCCTAAAACAGCCCTGTAGCCTCTTCTGTCGTGTTCCTACATAGAATTCTATTTCCGCACTTTAAAAAGATCTGGAGGATGCCAAGAAGCAGCGCGGCCGCACGCTGCCACCGCGGCCCGCTCGGCACGGGCCACGGCAGCGCCAAGGCCCGCGGGAAGAGGTTGGTGGCGGCGGCGGCCCCTACCTCTGGGTGCTCGGCGGTGACCGTGGCGATGCCCAAGTCCCGCAGCCGCTGCGCCAGCGCCTCCCGCAGCTCCGGCGCCGCCGCCATCGCCGTCCTGGGCCGGGCGGGAGGGGTGGGCGGGAACCGCCACCACCGCCTCTTCCGTCGGGCAGCGCCTTTCCGCGGCGTTAAAATGGCAGCCCGCCGCTCGCGTGGGAACCCGAAGTCCGTGCTACCCGTGGAAGTTCCCGCTGTGAGAGAGCTGCGGTGCGGGCAGCCCCAGCCCGGCCGGCTCCCTCGGGTGGATCTGCCGGCCGGGATGAATCCTTGGCAGCTCGGCCAGCCCTGGTGGAGGGCACAGGGCTGGACCGGCCGCTGAACCAGGTCCCTCGGCAGTTTCTGAACACGAAGGGAGCTGTAAATAGAAAATATTTGCCATAGGTTTTGATAGGGAAACTAATCCCTAAGCTTCAGGCCTGGATATAATGGCTGAATGCGTTATTGCTGTAGCACTTCTACTTCAGAAGTTGCTTCTGGGTTTGTTGGGTTTTTTTTCCTAATTTAGATCTAAAGTGTGTGCATACAGGATGCACTTCAAAAAATTGGCAATCTTGGCCATTGGGTCAAACTGAAAGCAGGGCAATTTGGTGCCGGTTGCTGAGGCCCTTGCCTTAAACCCAAACCCTGGAACAGGATGCCCAGAGAGGCCGTGAAGTCTCCATCTGCAGAGATACTCAAAACCCAAGGGGACAGGATCCTGGGCAGCCTGCTCCCTCTGCCCCTGCTCGAGCCAGGGCCGGGAGGGTCTCCAGAGTTCTGTGGTATGTGACACACCAGAGACCAGAGCTTGCTGCCTCTTAAGAGACACAAAAATCCAGCTGTCCCTCCTGTCTTACAGCTACACGAGCCTCCTGCAATCCTCCTTCCGCCTCACCTAGCTGGAGAACAAAACCCTCCGTAACACTTCTCCATATGTCTCCCCGTACCTCCCCTCCCACAGTTCAATATATTTCATATTGCTTAAAGCAATCTCTTTCCCTCTCAAATAGTGACATTAAAACAATACATTGCTTTGACATACACCAGGTTTGCATCACATCCAATGTGAACTGTATTTGGTTCAAATATTGGTTTCAAAACAGGTATCTCTCTCAAATACGTACCAATTGAATTTTTCTTATATGTGCTTATTGTAATTTCAGGTGCTAGCTTGTTGCCTATGTATGGTTTTGCTGAAAATGTTGCTGCTAAATAAGGAAGTCGAGAAACATTCAAAGCTAGAAAAATCAAAATTATGCATACTGCATAAAAGGAGAAAACTGCATAATCAAATGGTAATTTTTAAAGGCAACCAATACTAATCAAGAATTGCAACTAAGGGACAAAGCCAAGCATTAACAGCCACATAGTTAAGTGGAAAATATTTCTACAACCCAAACCATCGTCCTGACCTATGACATCAGAAAGGACTTGTTTTCAGTTTGCCCTTCAGAAAAACAGGCAACCTATAATAAAGCTTTAAATTAAAACAGTATGAATCTGTGGTTAAGAGACATGTGGATAAAACACAATTCCATGCTAATTCCCAGAGCCTTACAGCAGCGCATAGAAACATTTCCAGGCAGCATCCAATGTAAGATCAACTCAAAACGCACATTTGCAGTAAACTCTGGTGACTGTTTTGCACGCTAAACTTTTGCAAGCGTGCAGAAAACCTTTGTGAACTACCACATTACGGGCAAAGTGTGTCAAATACACAGCTCAAACATATGTAAAGGATATTACAGTTATTACTCATAACATGCAATTTGCGGCTGCCCAATGGAGACCGCTGTGGAAGCAGTGCTGTCCCAAGCAGACCCCAAGGCTAAAGGATGTCATAGAGTGTAACCTGGGATTATCTCTGGGTTTTACAAACAGCATTAATGAGGGAACATCAAGGATCTTCCAAAAACCACAGAGCTTCCTCACAGATTTTTTCCTAGTCTATTAAGTGATACTATTTTAAAGATGTCAAATTATATATATATATACACACACACATAAAAAAATAAATTCAAAACCCTAGGATGAGGGTAAGACAACTCAGAAAAAGTCACCGGCGTTTTCAGAGGCGCAGCTCGGGACCTCTGTCCTGTGAGGAGATCTCCCCCCCGCCCTGTGAAGGAAGCTTCCTGAGGAGATCTCCCGCCCCCTGTGAGGGGAGGCTCCGCCCCCGCCCAGGGAGCCAGCCGTTGCGGCGCGCGCCACCGGGCCGCCACTGCGCCGGCGCGGTGCCCTCGCGCCACTCGGCGCCTGCGCAGAGAGCGGCTCGCCCGGCGCCAGGCACTGAGGGACAAGTGGAGAGGGGGAGCAGCCGTTGGTGGCGCGCGGGCGGCCGTTGCGTTCCCTCAGCGAGCCTGACAGGGCGGGGAGCCGGGCCGGTTAGTCAGCCATCTACGGCTAGCGCTGTCCCGGGTCGGGGGAAGGGTATGGGGGGCTGTGGCCACAGGGAGGGCTGCAGCTGGCAGGTCTCGGGAGCTTGGCGGCCTCGCAGTGTGCGTCGTTGCGGTGTAGTCCCGCTCGCAGCAGGGTGAGGTTGTTTCTGAGACAGCTGTTCGGGTTCGTGCCCGCCCCCGGGGGTGAACGCGGTTCGTTAGGCGAAAGATCTGTGTAGCCTGATGGCTTCTCTGTAGTACTAGCCAAAACGATGAGCATAAGAGCAGTACGAGCTAGAGGGGTACGCCTGTCCCGGCCACTGGTGACCCACGAGCCCCGGGAGCCAGGAGTGGTTTTTTTGCAGTTAGCAACCTGACGTGGATTTCTCCTCTGAGCTTGTCCAGTCTTGCCTGGACCTCACGTTAGTTTTCGGTGTGTGCAGCGTCTTGTGGCAGCTCCTGAGGGTTCCCTTATTTTACCAATTCTTCCTCTTTAAAGTTCTCTTTGGGAGGGGGGACGAAAAAAAAATGATAGTTGTTTCTGGTTGGTTAGTTTGTCATCTGCTCATTTCCTGCAGGTATCTGGATGCAAGAGGGTTTTTAAAGGGACCGCAGTCATTCTGAGAGGAACTGATAGCATTTCACTCATTTGGAGCTGCCTGGAAGATGGTACAAAGCCACCTTTGAGAGAAGACATAGAAGGTATCGAGAATGGCATCACTGAGCAGATGAACAAAATAGGCACCCCTGAACAAGAAGAGAAGTTCAAATAGGAGGCTGTTGCACAGGATAATTAGCAAAAATTACTCAAACCAAAGTTAAGATGGTTAAAACAAGATGTGGGATGATCTGACAGAAGCATCTTGGAAAGCTTAATTGCTAAACCAGGGCTTAGCCTCAAAGGATGTCTCTGTCCATGTGACAACACTGGTATTACTACAGTGCTCTAGTCTTTTAGTGGTGGTATATGCTCATGTAAGCAACATTTTGCAAATGTGTTTTGCTGGTTTAGACAGGTTGGTTGCACCTGAATAGCTATAAGTATAGCACAAGGAGTGCAAATTTCCTTCCCCCCCCC
>VXBL01006551.1:463538-475510 GCA_013400195.1 Aramus guarauna | reverse complement strand
GGTAATGTTAGAGAACCTGAAATGAGTATTTTAGTAGTTTATATTAAAGATACATGGAGATAGGTGAAAGATTAGTAAGCTGTGGTGGTATTTGTAGATCTGTGTGTCTGCAATAGGATAGTGGAGAAAGGTGAAGCACTTAAGGAAACTGAAAAACTGGAACTCTTACTAAATAGTTCAACTTCTTCAGCATTAAAAAGCCTATTTCAAAACATAACATTTGTGCTTTGTGTTCCTGTCCGTATTATCATATGAAAGAGTATCTTTCAGCTTTGAGGCTGATTTCAGTGTGTCCTTTGTGTTTTCATTGAGGAAATGAATCGAGGTCTGATACGAAAGTTTGAAAATCTGATCCAGTTACGTGGTGCTTGCCGGCAGCTGCGTACTCTCTCCTACAGAAAAGTTTACAGAGCACAATGGAAGCCTGTGCAGTCATCTGCACATCCCGTGTGGTCCGTTCTTCTGTATCCGCAGTGCTGGCAAAAGGACAAATTAATCAGTATTGCCTTATTGCAACACAGACATCTAGCTACAAAGGAGGTAATTAACAAAATCCAATAATCTCTGGTTTTATGTGAAGCTTCAAAGCACAAGAGCTCAGTTTGAGCATTTTAATTACAAAAAGCACCTTATTAATGAATATAGAGAAGTTATTTTAAATTTACAAGACAAAATGTACTGAATGTATGACTGTATTGTGAGTCCCTGTCAAATATTGACTTAAAGTGCTTGTACCAGCAGCATCACGAATCTTGCAGAGGCAGGAGGAAATTATTACAAACAAAAATTAAAATTACTGTGTTGATTTTTCCTCCCCTTAAATTAAAAAATGAAATTGTGTAGTATGCTATACTTTTAAAATATTAAAATATACTTTTAAAATATACTTTTAAAATATGTGTTAAATCATTTATTTATTGTAATTCAGTAGTATTGCAGTAAAGAAGATGTGTTTACATCATATGGTTTGAGATCATTGTCTTTTTAATACTGTTTTTATTATTTCTTAGTTTATGCCAGCTATGTGTTCCTATATACGTGTCTAATTCCATGTAGGAGACAAAAAAGAAGAAAAAGAAAGTACCACTGACCAAAGGTGAAGTGGAGATAAGGCAGAAGATGACTATTAAGGAACTTGCACGAGCTATGGGAAAAGACATAGGTGAGCCTGCTCTGTTGTTTGAGATCAAAAAAATAAAAAAAATCTAACTGTGGTGTTTCATTTAGTTGTGCCACTTTCATGAAGGTGTCTACAGTGGCATTAGTTAGTGGTTGCTAATCCCTCCTTTGGTAAGGTAGATTGTACCCATACCAAAGAAAATGTTGGTAGACACGAAGGCAGAATAAAGAGGAAAAAAGTTGGGCCATCCAAATTACCAGGCAAGACACTTTAATATGAAGAAGCCAGGACTGTCTTCCATCTCCATCAGAAAGGTTTCAGATCCACATAGGGTGCTTTTTTTATACCTGTGTTTCCAAAGTGCTAAATTATTCTGGAAGGAAAAACATTGCATGCTGGTTTGTCAAAGATGGACCCCTGTGAGTAAAGAATTCATGGCTAAAGAGAGAAGGTGCAAAAGAGCTTCAGCCCATAACCCAACCCCTTAGATACTCAGCTGGGAGCAGGAATCGGATTCAGGAGCAATATGCATTTCATTAAAACAGTAATTTGATTAACTAGGAGCAGGCAGGACTTGTCTGGAAATACTCTCCTCTTTAGGTGACTGCCCTAACAGCTGGGTTACAGAAGCAGGCTTGTTCTTTTAATCCCATGAACCATTCCTGTATAATTCCAATCTCTTTTTATCCAGCTGGGTACTTTTTCTGGCAAACTTCTCTCTTGGCAATGCGAAGAGAAGCAGAAAAGAAAAATTTGTCGTGTCTTGCTGTATGTTTCTGAGATAGATTTGTAATGGTACTTCAGTCAGCGTGTCACAATTTTTGACTGCTGCAGTATGTTCTGTATTTTTTGCTACAAAAAAGTGGCATATGAACAGATTTATCACATTTCCTTCCTCCTTGAATCACTTTGCTGTTTGGTTTAGATAAGTTCCAGTTGTTCTCTTCTTTGGGGTTAATGGAAAAGCAAGCTATGAAAATCTGAGTGAAAAATAAGATTGTAGCATCTAACAAGGCAGCCATTTTGAGTAAATCTCTGAATCAAGTTCTTCTCTGCAAGTATGTAGCATAACAGGAACTTTCAGACAAATCTAACTAAAGGAAAAATGCTTTGTGAATGAAACTTACTAGCATGATTTAAACTACTAATGAAAAAGTCTTAAACTGTATGAAGTAGGGTTTTTTTGTCCCACATGTTTTTGTGGATGTAATTGTTAAATGCCTTTATCCTTTCTTCAGATCATATTTATGAAGCACTGCTATACACAGACATTGACCATGGTTCATTAGAACCGGATTCCATCTTACATGAAGATCATATCAAACTAATTGTTAAAAAATCAGGAATGAAGTATAAATCAGCGAAACTGAAAGAGGAAAAAGAAAGAGAAAACACAGATGCTGTGAAAAGGTAAGTTGTGAACCGTTCTTGTTGGCTCTTTTTATCCTATTTGTTTCTGCAATTGTTTTTTGATATACTGCATTTTCTTTGTTCTCATGGTATTTTGATATTACCTGGTAGAGTCACAATCTGATATTTAAGAAGTAAAGTTTACTATTTTGATTTCTTTGGTCATAAAACTAATACTTGGGTTCGATTTGGTTTAGGTGAGCTTTTTCTATGCCGTTTTCTAAAGAAAAGCCAGTTCTTTGATATACTGAATTGTTGTATTAATTTATGCAGCAGTAAGACTGAGTATTAAGAGGGCTAACTCTGTGGCATAGGTAGGATTTGTGATCACAGTGGGGAGAAGCTAGCGTCACCTCTTCGTCACTGAGTTCTGGTAAATGGTTCTTCGTTAGCCATAGTGGGCACGAATGTCGCTCAGTAAACTTTTGTGGTATTTACAAAACACATTTTTAATTGTAGGCCTCCTGCAGACCCAGCAGTACTAACCCCACGGCCCCCAGTTGTTACTATTTTGGGCCACGTCGATCATGGGAAAACAACCTTACTTGACAGTCTACGAAAAACTCAAGTGGCATCAATGGAAGCAGGAGGCATTACACAACACATTGGTGCTTTTCTTGGTATGATTCAAGTGTATGTGCATGTGTATAAAACAGTTTACGCTCTGTCTTACATAATGGGCTGACTTGCTGCCAGTTTACTGGGGAAAAATGTTGCCACATAAACAGTTTATATGTAAGCAGTGAAAAAGGCAATCATAACTTGTGATAACTGTGGTAAATATGTGGATGGAAATTTGAAGTGGTTTATCTGTGCAGTTGAAATTGTATTTAGACTATTTTGGATTATGAAAGATCCCAGGACACTTTTTGTTTCCTGAGGAGTTAAAAGCACCGTTGACCTCTATGGCAACAGTTATCTCTCTGCCTAAAATATGTCATTGTTATTAAAAAAGTTCTCAAAGGAGTGATGCTTGCTTTACAAGAGGTGAAATAAAACTATGCAAAATGTTGATTTAAAAATGTACTGTATATGTTTGTTCACAGTGCATTTGCCTTCTGGGGAAAAGATAACTTTTCTTGATACTCCTGGACATGCAGCTTTTTCAGCCATGCGAGCAAGAGGTACCCATGTTACTGACATCGTCATACTGGTTGTAGCAGCAGAAGATGGAGTGATGCAACAAACCATAGAATCCATTCAACATGCTAAAAATGCAGGAGGTACAGTGTTTAACTTGTTAATAGTGCATTTTTAAGTAAGTGGCAATCCCAGTACACAGAAGTTAATGTACAAGGTGCATTACTATGCAGCTCAAATAATGAGCACTTTGCAGAAAGAAAGTCTTTGAATTGGAATCCCCAGAACTTGGGAAGTAACTGTCGTGGTCTTGTTCCTTCTCCTCTGAGAAGGTATTTGAAAATACACTGAATGTTGCAGTAATACATAAAGATATTAAAATACTAATATTTTTGCAGGACTTGCAGGTTTGTGAGAAAAGCAGTCATAGGGTATGTGGGGGGGTGGTTATTGTTGGTTTTTCTTTCCCTTCCCTACTAGTATAACTCCTCCAGCTTACTCATGGTAGCTCAGATCTTGATGGCTGATCTGGGAATAGGCACCAAGCGAGATAATTTGTGCTTCTAAGTGGTCATAACCTGCTCTAACCTTTTATTGCAATTGTGCCTGTAGCAGCAAGCTTTGGTTAGCTTGGTAATTAATTTGTTGTCTTTTTAGTGCCTCTTATCCTTGCCATTAATAAATGTGACAAACCTGAAGCTGATCCTGAAAGGGTAAAGAAGGAATTGCTGGCTCACGATGTGGTCTGTGAAGAGTTTGGAGGTGATGTTCAAGCTGTAAATATTTCTGCGCTCAAGGTAAAGTTTTGGTGGAAAAAATGATGGCATTTATGGGCATCTAATATGTACATGCAGCTGCAACATAAAATGCTTATCTTCCTGGTATTTGACACCTTACCATGAACTAAGTGTTGCTAGCTCTCACCAGAATTATTTGAACCATAGTCCTATCATATTTTCATGCTCAGACCTTCAGTGAGCAATAATACCTCATTTTTCTTCTGGAAATTTAGTGGATATTTTTCAGGTTAATCCTGATTGCTGTTTCCTCATATATTTGCTCATTGTATAAAATTGGTGCAAAATCAAGGTTGGTGATGATGCTACACATGAAAAGAAAAATTCAAATGAGGGTAGATAAATATTTTTCCTAACACATACCTAATCACAGGAACATAGGTTTGTAGTGGTCTTACAAGATTTACCATCTTATCGTTGCAAACAACTGATAGGTAAAAACTGAACTAAAATCTGAACTTCAGTTTTGTGGTGGCCAAAGCAGCTTTGTCCAAACTGATGCAGCAGTATCTTAACCTTATTGCTATCTTTCTAAATGCATCCCAAGTAATTTTATAAAATTTCAGGCAAGTTCAAGATCTTTTGAAGTCATGTCCTTACAGTTTAAAATAGGCATATGTAAAAATGGCTTTTCTATTCACCTCTGTAGCACGTGTTGTTGCCCTAATTCCTGTAGATCTGGTTGTTATATATGCTATGAACAGAGAAGCCAGAAACTGTTCTTCCTAATGTTTCGTGCATTCTGGACCAGCTGTGCAGCAGTTTTAATAGTTCTAATTAATTTTGGTGCTATCTTGTCTTGAAGGCAAAGGAATCTGTGCTGTTGGACTGTATTGCATTGTTAAAAGCCCTGAATTAAATGGGGGAATTTGGCACTAAGAGTTCGACTTCTGATCTTACTGTGAGCACTTTCTTTATTTTTTTCAATATATATATATATGTAGTGTATGGTTTTATACAGGGTGAAAACCTGATGGTTTTAGCAGAAGCAACTGTTGCTTTAGCAGAGATGTTAGAACTGAAGGCGGATTCCACGGGTCTGGTAGAGGGGACGGTAATTGAGTCTCGCAAAGACAAAGGGAAAGGGTAAGTAATCTACTGCCTTTACAGAAGCAATTTGTAACAATGCAGAGATACTGTTTGGGTGGTTTGCACCTCAATATTTATGTTTAACATTGAGCTTGTTGTTGTTAAATAAGACTGCAACAGTTTCTTTGCAGTGTTTGTAATTAAAGCATTGAAATGTTACTCTACAGCATGAGAGCCAGAAAAATAAGTTATGAACTGATAGCGTGAAATTCATCGTACCACTGAAATAGAGTCCTGTGAGCACAGGAAATACTTTAAAATGCTAGAACAGATTTATTTTTTAAAATTACATTAAAAATAAGGTAATAGTCATAATACATATACAATTTTTGGTGAGTTGTGTGTAATGATATTTTACTCTTTTAAAATATTTTATTCCTTTTGCAGGTTCTCTGTAAACAAGATATATTCCACCCTCTTTAAAAATGAATTGACTTCTAGAAAGTTCTTGGGGTTTGGGGCTTTTTTTTGTGGGAATGACTTAATGTGTAATATCAGTCTGTTGCTGACTTCACAAATGCCAAACTTTGTACTGATCTGCAGAAATGAAAAGAGTACAGTACAGGCTTCGGGCTTTTTGCAAGTCACTTTAAAATTTTATTAGCACTCTAATAAAATGTGTCACAGGAATACTTTGCCTGTGACCAATCACAAGTACTTTCTGTTTTGTGTTTGCTTACCTATGTTAACCATGAAAATGGGGAGAAGAGTCATTTTGTCTGTTATTTTTCTCCTCTGCTCTTCACTAGTCCAGTTACCACAGCCATCATCCAAAGAGGAACTCTGAGAAAAGGCTGTGTTCTAGTTGCTGGGAAGACATGGGCAAAAGTGCGTTTCATGTTTGATGAGAACGGCAAAGCCGTAGATGCAGCCTCTCCAGGCATCCCAGTGGAAATCATGGGCTGGAAGGAGGTCCCTTCGGCAGGAGATGAAATCCTTGAAGTAGAATCTGAGGTATGGAAAGAACTGTTTAACAGAAAATGCATGCTGCGGTAAGGTAGATGGGAAGGAGTTGAGTAACAAATAAGTAATAGCTTTCATTCTAAATAACCTGGATAATCTGATGAAAGATGAAGGCCAAGCATGGGTATTAAGAGACCTGAGCTAGGTGTTCTGTAGGAAGAATGAGGAGGATTTGCATATTGTCTCTTTCTGTTCCACTGCTCCCACCTCTCCCCTGCCAGACTGTCCTCTCCTCATCTCCATGCATCCAGATTAACCTGCTTTACAATCACATGAAGCAAGCAGGCTGCCTCTGGGATTTAAGATGAGTCACCTTTGGCTCATGCTTTTGCTCCTCATGGCCATCCTGCCTTCCTCTGTGCTTTGTTTGCAATGACTGCAGTCCTGAATGGCTTCTGCTGGGGTAACCTGGGATATATTCTAAGGTGTTCCCTTTCAAAAGGCACAGGAGACTTTTCTCTTTTATATGATCACACCATCACCTTACCTGGAGAACAATCCAGTACTTAATGGTATCAGTGTCTTAATTTTAGAAGGAGAGAACTAGTTTCTGGCAAAGGAACATGCGTAAAATAGAACTTGATGTGGGTGTTGAGAGCTGGACAAATACCACATGAAAGAATGAACAGTAATTTATTCTCTTCTGCAGTGCAGAGTTACCATAAAAATAGGCCTTGCGTCACGTTGTAGCCCAGGGAGGAAGTTATCGTGCTTATTTGCTGCCATCCTTGCAGCAAGATCTACTGTGAAATGTGAAAGAAAATGAGTGAGCCTCTAGAGAAGATGCAAAAGGATGAAACTGGATTAATGTGGAGTTTTCTGATGCAATGCTTTGAAAGGTAATGTTGTTTCCCTCTTTCTGCCCAGCAAAGGGCGCATGAAGTTCTGGCTTGGAGAAACTATGTTGAACAACAGGAGAAGATGAAAAGGGATGTGGAAGTTATTGAAGCAAAGCAAAAGGAACACAGGATGGAATATGAGAAGAAGCAAAAGGAGTTCGCCCATCTGACCTGGAGGCAGAGGAAGGCAGTGCTATACAAGGCCAATAAACATCTAATGTTTTCAAAGCCTAAAGAGAGAACAGAGATTGACGAAAATGTGCTATCATTAATTGTTAAAGGTGCTGTCCTATTCTGTTTACTGCTCTGTTGGTTTTGTGTTTCTCTAATGCTCAGTCTGAAGCATAGCCCTAAACTATGAACATAATTTCTGTTACCAGAAGTTGGATCAGTGTAAAACTGAACAGATAATTGAACTTTGTTTTCTGATGCCTCTCCCCTTACTGAACATCCAGTGGTCAGAAGGATGTGCTTCCAGCAGAGCCAGAGCAACACAAACATTTATGAGCCCAACTCCCTTACTCAGGAACTCCCAAGTAAAACCCATACAAGTGCCTATATATATATATGTAAATTTAAAAAACAGTATGTATTCAGTTCATTTTTGGAATTAATAGACTTGTTAGATGTGTTTCAGTATACTACTGAAAATATAGTAAGGAATGATAGTTGTCAAAAGACTTTATGTTGTCTAGTGTGGAGTTGCCATTCCCTTAGTTCTACTTCAGTGTTTCTTTGATGTAGACAAAGTGTACAAGTGTACTTCCATTTATGTACGCAGGTGATGTGGATGGATCTGTTGAAACTATTCTGAACATTCTGGACAGCTACGATGCTGACAGTGAATGTAAATTGGATATCATTCATTTTGGAATGGGAGATATCAGCGAAACTGATATAACTCTTGCTGAAGCATTTAATGGTGAGTTCTGTCACTGGGGAACTTCCTATGAGGGCTTTTTGGAGCCGTTTGGTTTGATACAAGATTCGTAACAGTCAATGTGCAATAGTGGGAGAAGTAAATGGTCCCTCCTTTAAAAGGGAAGCAGTAGTAAAATGTTGTTTCTCGTATTGCTGACGGCTAATTCTACCCTGTGCTACAAGTTCAGCATTACAGAATAGACGCAGCAGAGGCTTTTGCTTACTGTTTAAAGAGTGATCTCTTGTAGTCATGAGTTGCCGATTGTTTTATCAGGTGTTGTATTTGGATTCAGTGTGAAAGCCAATGAGAGTATTAAACAGCTGGCTGCTAAAAAGGGAATAAAGATTAAGCTTCACAATATCATCTACAAACTTATTGAAGACTTGAAAGATGAGCTAAATAGCAGACTACCTCCATCTGTGGTGGAGAATACAATAGGTGAGTTTTCAGTGACTTAAAATTTTGCTTCATAATGTGGCCTTAAGTTTATTCTCCAATGAAGTGTTCCTTTTGTATCAAATATTTGATATTCCTCTGTAGCTGCTTTTCTCTTTTGTTATAAAGCATGGTAAGGGGAAGAGTATAGCTTCCTTTTACTTCTTGCCAGTTTGTTAATTCTTGTGTACTTCATAGAAATTTTCTCTTTTAGGGGAAGCTTCTGTTCTCAACGTCTTCTCTGTAACAGTAGGAAAAAACAAAGTTCCAGTAGCTGGATGCAGAGTACAGAAGGGGCTGCTAGACAAAAAAATGAAATTTAAATTAATCCGTAACAGAGATGTTATTTGGAAAGGTAAGTGTAATTGCCACAAAACATGTATTTGCATTGCTCATTCCCTGTGAAGTTAGTGCAAAATGTACACATCTTATCATGGGGGAATCTCATATGCTCTTTAGGAGGGAGTTGCTCCAACTAGAGAAAGCTGCAAAATGTCACTTGACTGTTATCTAGCCCTTCTTCTAACCACTAACACTGGTGGGAAAGCAGTAGTGCGACAGGATTTACCTGCTGAAGAGGACTGATGTCTGAACTTCATTAGCCACAAGTGCTCACAATCCCTACGTTTTCTTGCTTTCCTTTTGTAGCTACAAGGTGAAGCATTAATTCTGTAAGAAGGGCACACCGAAACATTGCTACTCTGGTGTTAGTGGGCTCTCCTTCTTTGACACGCTTTCTCTTTGTAGGATCTCTATCATCACTGAAGCATCATAAAGATGATGTCCAGGTAATAAAAACGGGTATGGATTGCGGATTGAGTTTGGACAAGCACATAGAATTCAATATTGGAGACGAAATTATCTGTTATGAAGAAAAAGAAATTCAACAGACAACTTCCTGGGATCCAGGATTCTAAAATACGTTTGAACATGTTAACACTAAAGGACATGTCTTATTCCTGGTGGGCCTTCAACTCTTAAAATTAAATGAACTTTGAGAGGTGCACATGAGCTTCTTTATATCTGATGTTTATAAAATAATGTTCTGCTTCTAAACCTTGTCAAGCAACCAGCTTACCTCATTGGAACAATGTGATAAACTACAATTAACTGCAGGCACTTCAAGTGTGTAAGACTATCATGGAATAAGTATTTCTGATGCCTCTCTCTTGGTTCCTCAATAGCTGAGCCATCTCCTTTCTCCCCCTCAGTGCTGCTATACAATTTTTCAGTATGCAGTCTGCTTTTTGTTAGCAGGACTCAATTACCCTTTTCTGTAGCATTGACCCACTCGTAGATGTGACTTCAGACCTCTTGATCTCCTATTTTTCCAGATTAGAACTACCGTACTCTCTAGACCACTTCTAGTGTTGCATTTTCTTTTACTCTGCCATTGCTACCCAGTATCTCCTTTGAAGGATATTTAACCACAGCCACTTTAAAAGAAGTTGCTGCTTCAGTTCTAGAGTCAAAGTATTTTGTCCTAGTTGGCAATCAGCGGCCAAAGCTTCATAGATTGCCCTCGCTTATGAGCAGAGGAAATACAGTGCCAAAGGAAGCAGAAATAAATCCTTAAACCGTAAAGAACTTCAGATTTTTATTGTCTAATACATTTACTTGTCTTCTGGTTTATTGAAGCAGTATGTCAGACAGCACTTGCCACAGTAGTGTCTGTCGAAGTGACTAGCCATGAAGACTCCTGCTCCGCACTCCTCAGAGGGGCACTCCCGGCGCAGACGACTGATCTTGCCATTCTCGTCCACCTGGGAAGGGCAAAGAGGCAACACTCATATATACGCTCGCCACCTTTTAGCACCGATTGTATTTCTGAGTATTGTTCTTTGGTAAAGTAGTTTTTGTGACAGCTACAACATCAAACTATATTAATTTTCCCCTACAGTTTGTTCTACGTACCTTGTAGTACTTCAGCACTGCAAGCTTAACCTTCTTTCTCTTATGCTTGTTCTTCTTGGGAGTAGTGTAAGACTTCTTCTTTCTTTTCTTGGCACCGCCACGAAGTCTTAGCACAAGGTGAAGAGTTGATTCCTATTTGTAAAACACATGAAATACTCAGAACGTTTTCTCAAAAGAGTAGCATTTAAGCAGGCTTTTTCTTTTACCGGCAGAAAGTATCTAAGTAGCAGATTTTGAGCTACAGCCTACTAGGAAAACTCTAAAAGGATTTTTTGCTATTAGGTCTGCAAATGAACAGGCTCCACAAAACCATGGGCCAAAAAGTTTCAATTACTATAAAATCTGTTTTGACTACATTCTTCAATTCTAACTGACAGAAGGGAAGCACTGGAAGTGGAAATCAGTAGAAACGTTTTCTTCTGACCTGAAACTACAGCCTGGGCTGTGGCTCAGTCAGGTCTAGTCCTACTTCCTCAGTCAGAAGGGCTGCCTAGCCCGAAATTAATTGATTTGGTTGAATCCACTGGAAACAGTTCTTAAGCTCAGCAGCAAAGGTCAGTCTGGTACTGCAACACTCTGCTCAGCCTTTCCTACTTACTTTTTGAATATTGTAGTCAGACAGCGTGCGTCCATCTTCTAGCTGCTTACCAGCAAAAATCAGTCGCTGCTGATCAGGAGGAATGCCTAATGGTGACATAAATCAAGAAGGAACGTGAGCTATGCCATTCAATGATAATATATTGCTGCAGACAACCACATCTGCTTAAGATACACATCAATCCAACAGAGAGAGAATAAGAAGTGCATTTTGAACTCACCTTCCTTATCCTGGATCTTAGCTTTTACATTTTCTATAGTATCAGAAGGCTCAACCTATTATGAAACAAAACAACGAAGTCAAAACGTACTTTGCCTTTTAATTTGCCCAGAAAAGCAGAACAACTACGAGGATGGTCAGACATTTCGAACCCTCACGGGGCAGCCAGCTCCGGGTAGGCCCGGCAAGCAGGGCCCGCGTTTCTCCGTGCACCAGAAGGCACCGGCCGGCCCAGCCCTGCCGCCGCAGGCGACCGGGATGCGGTGAGGCCTCGCCGGCCTCCGCAGGGCGAACCCCCCTCCGGGGACAGCGCGTTGAAGGGGCCGTGGCGACTCACCTCGAGGGTGATGGTTTTCCCCGTGAGGGTCTTCACGAAGATCTGCATGGTGAAACCGGCACCTGCGAAGGGAGAAGGCGATGAGGGGCTGGGGTGGGGGGACACGCAGCCACGCGTGGGGCCGCGGAGCCGGAGCGAGTACTCACCCGCGACTTGCTCGCGGAATGGCGGCTCCCCAAAAGAGCGGCGCGCCGGCTCGCACGGGGTTTCCACCCGCGCCGAAGGAGGGGCGGGCGGCGCGGCGGGACT
>VXBL01006551.1:420698-463501 GCA_013400195.1 Aramus guarauna | reverse complement strand
CCGCCGCCAGCGGCGGCGGAGCCTGCCGGGAACCGTAGTCCCGCCCGAGGGGCTCCATGGGAGCCGTAGTCGGGAGGGGGCGCGGCGGGAGGGGGGAACTGCAGTACCCACAGTGCACTGCGGCTCGCCTCGCGCAGCGTCAGCCACCAACGGTCGCGCGTGAGGGAGAGTTTCTCCTCAGGCGTGAGGGAGGCTGCGCGGGTGCTGCCGTGGGCGGGTTGTCTCCGCGGAGAAGTGATATGTTGCTCTATAGCTGCTCTTTGTAGGTTTTTTTCAGGTAGTTGTGGATTCACAGGTCTGTCCTGCAGTGTGAAATCCAAAAAAATGGATGCCCTCGCCTCATTCCAGTTCTGCGGAGGCTGTTTAAAAACATCCTACAGCCANGCGTTGAAGGGGCCGTGGCGACTCACCTCGAGGGTGATGGTTTTCCCCGTGAGGGTCTTCACGAAGATCTACATGGTGAAACCGGCACCTGCGAAGGGAGAAGGCGATGAGGGGCTGGGGTGGGGGGACACGCAGCCACGCGTGGGGCCGCGGAGCCGGAGCGAGTACTCACCCGCGACTTGCTCGCGGAATGGCGGCTCCCCAAAAGAGCGGCGCGCCGGCTCGCACGGGGTTTCCACCNGCGGAGAAGTGATATGTTGCTCTATAGCTGCTCTTTGTAGGTTTTTTTCAGGTAGTTGTGGATTCACAGGTCTGTCCTGCAGTGTGAAATCCAAAAAAATGGATGCCCTCGCCTCATTCCAGTTCTGCGGAGGCTGTTTAAAAACATCCTACAGCCACCTTGCCACCTGCAGGTTCCCTAAGATTAATGCCAAATTTATCTGGGTTTATAAGGCAAATATTTTTAGAGTTAGAAAAGCCTTAGGTAAGTTAGGAGTAGAGGAGAACTAAGAGTTGTGTTAAATTGGAAAGTACATGTTAAAAGGTTTTATGCTCTTGAATGTGGGAGGTATTAAAGCAGAATGAAAATTTGCTTGAATACATGAGTATTAGCTGATGCTATTTTAACAAATTTCAACTTTTCTTCTAGGTTTTCATCTGAGGCAGTTGTTGAACAAGGAGGAAAGGCATTTAGACTTCGTGTAATAAAGGTGCTAAGTAGCCCTGCCAAGCCATCACCTGGGAGCAGAGAAATGTTCTGTCCTTCCTGCTCTTTCTGAGAAGGACAGGAGATTTCTGGAGAGCATACAAACATACATATTGACAGAAACTGAGAAAGTGGTTTGTGCCAAGCAAGAACCATCTGAGGAGTGTTACATTATATACAGTAATGCGTTTGACAAGGCAACAAATACTTTTCAGGTAATTGAGCAATGAATGATGATTAATAAGTAAAAAAAGTGGTTTTCTGCTTCTTTGTCCTCTGGGGAAAAAGGGTATAAGCAGACAGATTGTGATAGAAATCAAGGATTGGTATATTTTTGGCTGTTTTTTTATGTTCCTGTGCACGCTGCTGTCAAAGAGAAGCCGCTATGATGAATTCATACTACCAGAAGTTATGGTAGGGTTCATGCTTGATAACCACTTTTCTTAACTTTATGGCAGTTTTGAAATGATAAAATATTGTAAAGCTGTCCTAAACCAGGAGAAAGTCTACATAATTAAAAAGACCTGTGACATATCCTATATGCTCTGTATTAGCGTTAACGGCTCTTCAGTGCGGCTGAAAGGTTATTACTGAAGTTCCTGAAGGATTCCTGTATCTACCTTTTTCAGATGCTGACTGAAATAGGAAATGCCAAGAATAAATAAAGATTCTTAGTTTTCCAGATGGATAGGAATAAAGATTACTGGGTCTGCTTTTAAATCTTGGGTTTAAGACATCAAAATGCACAGCCCCTGCTCCTTTGGTTTTCCACACCTGTAAGTGCTAACCAAATTTAGTGCCCATCTAGAGAAAATATCTTCTGTTACATGGAGGTGGTTGCTGCAGCTATCCAAATAACTGCTAATTGCCTTAGTTTTAATAACATCTGTGATTAGTGAATCTGAGGTAAGTTTAGAGGCTGTCTTTCATGATGTAAAACTTTTCTGTATTTTCATCATCTTGAGCAATGTTACTTGCGTTTGGGGCTGGTTTTTTGTTATATTAGAGCAGCACTATGGAATTTGCTCTAAGGAGTATTATTTTGTCCACTTTATTTTAAACATTATCAGAAAGTTCCAGAAAGTTGTTTTTCTGTTAATTCTCTCAGTATAAATATTGCGTCTTTATAATATGCTAGAATTCTGTTAGGTGCAACTGCTATTTCTGTCTGAGCGAAATCAGGCAAGATTGTTACCATGCAGGATCTCTTGTCTCAGATTGTGAAAAATAAAAAAGATGAAAGAGGTAAAGTCATTAAAAATGAAATGTAAGAACAATCAAGAATGAGAGTATGAGACTAGACAATCAGCAGTAGTGGACTGAGTTTGGTCTTTAAGATGGTATATTATATTCCTGTCTGGTAACTTTTGAGGGCACTGGCAGGAAAACTGTCTGAGTTTAACTGATGGGATAAAAGTTGTTTCCTAAACAATCTTCTGCTTAAGGAGATTGTTTCAGTTCTTTAAAAATAAATGAAAATATTTTCAGTTCATAAAAAATGTGTCTTCATATAAATGTATCAGTTGATAAAGTTCATGGTTTTTTGATGTTTTGTTATTTTTTAAAATGCTTTAACACTTTTAATTCTGATTTGCTTGTTGAGATAGTAATGTGGTTATCCTATACCGGCATGTTTTATATTTCAGCTCTTGATGTTCCTAGTTAAATGGCTGAAGATTCATTTGAATATTTTGAAAGATAAAAATAATATGGTTGTTGTGCTGTACATTAGGAGTTTGCAGTATTGTAGTTAATACACCATATTGCATGCAGTCCTTCCAGGACACGTTCTTTTTGTGACCTTTTTGGTGTTTGTAAAAAGTGCTGGTGTTGCAGCCATGCACGTTAAGGCAACTGTTTAGGCATCTTCAGAGGTTCTTCCTTGGCCCTTTTTCTGAAGGGACTGAAACTGAAGACACCAGCTGTTTTGTGTGCTGTGAAAACTGACAAGCTCATCTTAAATATATTTCTGTGTGTACAGATGAATATGTACAACTTAAGGGTTTTTCAAAAGTGTCCAGATGTCTGGAGGAAATTGGACATTAGATGCTTTTGAAAATCCCAGTAACACAACTGTCTGCTTCTAGGTGCCTGGATCTCATTGCTAATATAATCCTTAGATATTAAAAATAGGAATTAGTTCATCAACTCATCTCACGTAGCCTCCTGTGTAACTGTTACACAGAAATAACTCTCTCCTGTATCTGGCATTGGTTAATTATATTAGTCCTTCCTAAATCACAATCTTTTACAAGACATATATTAAAATATAGTTAATTTCTCTTTCCAGTTGCCCATAGATAACTCCCTCCTAGGTTTTTCAAAGTTTTCATTATAGATGCTGTCCAAAGCACTAGGTGGTGAGGCAGAAGAGATGTAACTGGATGTGTGGAAACAAAATGGCTGCTTCATACTAGAAAATGGTGTGATGAAGATTTACTAGATTTAAATAAGTATATGTTAAAGCTGTATGTTCTCAGTGTTTGGGCTTCTTCACTAGATTGCGATACCATCAGCCAACCATTTAACATACGTATATTTGTATTCATTTAGTGTTTGTGTAACGTATCAAGTTCTGCATTTTTTTTTTTCTTCCTCTTTCCTAGTTTCAGTTAATTACTTTCAAGTGGCCAGTATGATGCTGCAGCAACTTATGCAGTAAACTCTCCTAGGGGAATTCTTTGCAATGAAGAAGCTCTGAAGTATCTTAAATGTAAGAATTTGTTAACTGGGTCTATTACAGGATTTTGGTTGATATTGATCTAGTCATTTCAGTGATTAGGAATTTGGGATTTAATAAATGAGAATTATTTGTGTGGGTTTGAAGTTTATGTTTAATATTCCAAATTGAAGATAAGAAAAGCTGTAAGGCTTTTTTTTTTTCCCCCTTTGTTCAGTGTTAAGGACATGCCCTAAAGAGGCAGAAAGGGAGATAGCTAACTCACAACCATGGCTTTTCTTACTGTTGGTGAGGTGTTGGGGTAAGCAGTGATGGTAAGGTCTAGTATAAGCTGTTCCTAACGCAGTGCTGAAACTGTTTCATTTCTACTGATAAATTGTGCGCAATAGACAAGAGCAAAAGTCTACCTGCCAGTTTGAAAACTTACTGCTAGGTGTGTCAATTACTCAAGGTTAGTCTTTTGAGTCATAAAGCAATATTCTAGTTAGCTTCATTAAAATTACTTTCTGAAATCTAAGATGTATAAAAGCTATTGATGACTTGAAATATCCCAGATAAATGCAAAATAGCCTTTATAATTTTGTCTTCCTCTCAATGTTTTTGTTTGCATCCTAAATTCAATATGAGCGGAGACCAAACAAGCAACATCATCAGCTCTTTCTGAAGGACGTATTTTATTTTTGGTTGCTGGCAGCCTTTCTTACAGCATTGTAGACTCCAGTTTTGTTTGAGACTCTTTTCTCTTACACTGTACTTAAAAACTATACGGATATGAGATTTTTCACAGCCTTCTGTAGGTTAAAAAAAAAGTGGTTACTAGGATATGAATTTCTTTCATTTTGTTGTTGATATCAATACCAGACCCACAGTACTGTAACACAATTACAGTAAAAGCATGCTTAAAGTGTAAACCCTATGCCTGCACTTGACCTCTGTTTTTCCATTTATGGAGATACGATACAGTCATATTTTGATTTCTAGAAATACATCTGTTTCTGCATTTTTGATTTAGAAAAGACATTAAGCTGTCAGAGATATGTTTTCCTAATCCAGTGTCGATTTGTTTGACATGGTGAAAAACAATCTGGTATTAACTATAATGGTTGCTGCTCTGCTGAAAGACTCCTGAGAAGAGCAACAGCATTCTTTAACACTAGTCCATATTTTAGTTTTAAATTCAGATTCTAAACCACCTGGTGTCAGGATCAAAATACCACTTCTTTGCTTCAGTCCTGACCTACTCCTTATCCTACTAATGCAAAAAAACTGTTACAACCTGCTCTTTTGACATGTTGAAATCATCATTCTTATAGTAATAAGACCTAGCTAGTTACATCATCACAGTAAAACAGTGTTTCTCAAGCCATGCTTTATGACCGCCTTGGGAATCATAAAATATTACTAAATGCAATGTTAGTAGACAACAACTTAGTTCCTCTAGGGTGGAAGAGTGAAAAGCAGCTGTAGCTTCTAGTTTCAGGTATTACAGATGTTTACAGTGGTCAGGGATCTGCAAATTGCTTTTAATTGTTTGCTGGAGAAGCCTGTAGAAAAATAGCACAGGGGTGAGGGTCACTGTGTCAGATTTGAGGGCCCATCCTGCTTGCACTCAGGCACAGGTTCAGTCTGTGCTGTTGCACAGAGCACCCCTTGGGGCAACCCTACCTACTGCTGAAATAGCTCTGCAGGCACTTTGCTTGCTTCTAGCAGAGCCTCTATAGGCTGGCTCTTGGCCACCCTGCAACTTCAGCAGTTACTGCTTAGGACGCACACAAAAACAAAAAAAACCAACCAACCAAAAAAAACCAACAAACAAACAAAACCAACACCCAAACCCAAAGTCCTACTTTGTTGTAACATTTCTAAGTTTTCAGAGGGACTTTTTTTTTTTTTACACCGCCAGACACAGTGGCAGAAGCTCTTCAGGCAGCATGAACTCAAGCCAAGGGCAGACAGCTGCAACAAACCACATAGGCAGCAAGTGCCAGGTCCTGAAGCTGCTCTGCAGACACACTAATTCTTATTTGCCTGGACTTAG
This sequence comes from Aramus guarauna, assembly GCA_013400195.1. Classification (NCBI taxonomy): domain Eukaryota; kingdom Metazoa; phylum Chordata; class Aves; order Gruiformes; family Aramidae; genus Aramus; species Aramus guarauna. The sequence continues at coordinate 457,693 of VXBL01006551.1, read as the reverse complement.
CCAAGAAAAGTGCTTAGATTTAAAGATAGTGTTTCTGAAAATCAGGTTTTCTGCATCCATGGATGGGTATTTGCATCTATTGTGCTTATTGTGTCTTGCTCCAGTAAACTGCCCTTAACCTCAGTGCCTGCAACTCCCCTGTCATTCTATTGTTCTTCTGGATTTCAGAAGTGATTTTGAGTGCAATCAGGGATTTTGGCCTTTAACCTTTTTTCAATTAAACTAAACACTTTTACTTATGGGTCTTTAATTTGATCATCTTTTATGACTCAGTCCTAGGATTTATAATCCATCTATAAAAACAGTGAATGATTTGTGCAGTATGATTAATATGTATAGTACAAATCATATTGGGGCAAATGCAGGATCTTTAAATGTGGTTGTCTTTTTCCTTAGATGCATTGGAACAGATTATTCTAAATGATACCATCTGTACTTTTGGAAGACTGTAATATGATAGCAGTTGCTTGTGCAGAAAATAAGCATGGAAAGTTATCATCGATTCTCACCTCACAGGATGGACTGTTTGAAAATTCGCCACTTGAAAAAGATGCAAGGATGATGGAACGTGTTTTCTGGTAGTTTTTCTATGTAACAACAGAGGGAGCTCTTACAGCAGTTAAGCGAAGAAGCCTAGCTCTTTGAATGAAGTGTAGTAAACACTAAGCATGCAGAAACAGTGCCGAGAATCATTTTACCAGCAAATATTAATTATTTGTCCCTTTTAATATTTCTGTGTGAGAATGTGTGCATGTTTGTATTTTGTTTCACTGGAAATGTATTCTCAGTGTAGATGAAAGTTGGTGTGTACTCTGGAATGGTATGGTAATAGTATGCATATACTTTTCATCCTGTTCTCAGCTTCAGTACATCATGCCTGTCCTTTAGCGTAGTGCTGGAGGGAGATACTGCACAGGGTTTAGAATCTGTGTCGGTAAGGGAAACTCTCCGAGTGGATTGTCATTCTGAGGGAGCTGGACAAAGAGCATTGTGCAGTATAGCCATACCATGATGCCTTGGTCTTTTGGGTTTTTTTCCTCCTAGGCCAGAAGGCTTGCATCACTAGAGTCATAGTACAAGTCATAGTTCCAAGATAATGTAGCAAATCCTGCCAAAATACAACAAATGTCTACTCAGAACAAATTTAGGCTTCAATTACATGCTCCTTGGATTGCTGTGGGAGTTGTGTGATTTGAGGACCATGTTACACTGTAAGAGCCAGTATGGGAACTTAGATTATTAAGAGATGGGTAATTCAGTCCTAGGGAAAGGAAGATGCACAACGGCAATCCTACGCCAGCAGATTCACTGGGTGCATGTTGGCAGAGCCTCTTTTTAGCTCTCAGCCCACAACCGATATAAACAGGAAGAATACTGAATGTCATTTACTGTTGTCACTGTGCTACATGTTCCCAAATAACAGATATCTCTGTAATTAAGCTGGATATAACTACTGCTGTTTTGTTTCAGTTTTAATACATTTTGGCACTTTTAAAAAGCTGCTGGGCCATATTTATTATACGGATAAATCTGCAGAGTTAGGATTCACAAGAGAACTTTCTTTAAAAGAGAAGAATTATAAGTCTACAGATACTGGAATTACTGTGTGGATGAGGAACAGGGAAAGGTATGCAAGTTCAGTTTTCAATATGTAGAATAATATGTCCTGTGAATATAAGTCCTAAGTTAAATACATATAGAGATATTTTCTGAAATAAATTAGTCTTAAATATTTTTTTCTAGTAATGCCTGCTACTTAGTAGTGTCTTTCCAAATGCTTGTGAATTATTACTGCTCTGAAAAGCTTGCAATTTATGAAAGTTTTGTTAGGGATACACTCTTTGTAATGAGTATTAGAACCTCTGCCTCAAGTGCGGTTCAGATCTGTCAAAGGCTGGCCACTTTAATGGCGCTTGAAGTGTGTTCGGTGCTGTAGAAAAAGGTAAGTTCTGTTACCCTGCGAAGTAGGGCCTTGCCAGGATGCTTTTGTAGTTGTCTTAGCTGATCACATCTTTTCCTAGGTTGGATTTTTTTAAAATCTGATGTAGCATTTTCTGTATTCCATCTGTTATGCAGAGAAGGAATTTCTAGCATTTTTAAAAGTCAAAGGGCAGATGATATAATCCTGTTCACAGGAGAGGGGGGGAGAAAGAGGTGATACTGTCAAAACAATGTGAGAACAGAGATTTAATACATTTATTAAAGCCTCAGTTTAAAGAACATAGGAATAAAAGACTTAGGTGATAATCTACTTTACGTATCATTGCAGCTGAATTTTGACTAATGTTCAAGTACGTTTTCCCAGAAAGGAAGTGTTTAAGGCCAGGTTGGATGAGGCTTTGGGCAACATGGTCTAGTGGAGGGTGTCCCTGCCTGTAGCAGAGAGGTTGGAACTAGATGATCTTTGAGGTCCCTTCCAACCCAACCCATTCTATGATTCTATGAATTACTCAGGGTGAACTACAAATCAAGAGTGTAGTTTTCCCTTTTAGTCCTCTTTGCTATTCATGTTATTGGAAGTAGTTAATGTAATCCTGCCATTATGAAGGTATATGCTGATGCAGATACTCCAAGAGCAGTCAGGTGAAAAGTCAACGCTGGTGGCTTCTGTGTGATTTCTGAGCACAGCACATCTACAGAATAGAATTTTATAAGAAATGTAGGGAACATGAAATGCTTATTTTCAGGATTGAGATTATTTTAGCTGTCCAGACTTATTTCTGTAACAGAACTAGAATATTCAGTACTGACACCTGATTTTTCCTCAACTCAGCTTGACACCACCTGAGTGACCACAGACTTCTACACTTTTTGATTATGAAATGCAGAGCAGTTGAATTCCATAGGAGAGCTTTTTCCAGAGTCAGGTATCGTCACATGTGATGAATGCAGAGGTCAATAACCATTTCTCTTCCCACTTATATAATTTAATTTAGTTATGAAGTTCTAGAATTTTACTGGGGACGAACTTGCATTGTAAAGTTCAGACTTGAAGTATAATTAAATACTAGGCATAAACAAGGGATCAGAAAGAATGGCCAAATATATTTTGTATGCCGGGAAAAGAAAGCAGGTATAAACTCTCAGAAGTAGTAATAATACACCATCATGGAAAAAATGGACAGTCCATGCTAGATGAAAATTGATTTATTATTATACATTGCTATGCCTACTGAAACGTCAGGTTCAATTTTCTCATTTCATTTTATGCTGGTGGATGTATATTAATTTTAATGGTGTCCTTTCTTATATATCTAATGAGTGACAAAAGATCATTATCTGATTAGTTGTCATACTGATTATGCAATAAGGGGTTATTTGGCCTCAGATGCACTGTATATATTGTAACTTGAGTTACAGTGTAACATACATCAAATTTTGACCAAAACGTTGAAAACAATGAATGGAAAGATCACTGACATTCTTACTGCACAAAAGCTGACATCATACCAGAAAGCAGTGCAGATATAACTGCAGTACCCCCCAGAGTGATTTCATGGTTCATGTTTAATATTTACAGCAGCTGAAAAATGAAAATGCTTGTTAAATTGAACAAGGCAGGGATGGGCTAAACCACAAAGTTTTATTATTTTTCTTTATAGCCATTCTTACAGTGCAGAAGTGATTTCTAGTAGGGATACATGATCAAATGGCAGGCCTGAGGTATGTGCTTCTTTAGGTGGTCTATTTACTTGCTAGTTATTTTGTATTAAGTGTTCTCTGGAAGTTTTAGAAATCATGCTACGTAAGAAAAACAAGGCAAGTGCTGTGTCAAATGTGTAGTATTTTAGCCAAGTAGTATTTTAGTAATATTCAAACACCCAAAGTTACGTATAAAGGAGAGATGGAATTTCAAAAAGCTAGAGACATCTGTAAATGCCTAAACAAGTTCAAAAATCCATTCCTTACAAAACTTTATGTCCCCAATCTCAGACATTGTTTTGAAGAAGAATTACCTCGTTTTACAGATGGAGAAGTAGGAGAGCTGTCTTGTCATCTCGCTGGTAAGAGAGATTCTGAAACATTTTGGATACTGGCAGTACTCACATTTCTTTTTTTCTCTTATTAATCAAACTCAGAATTTACTGTTTTCCCAGTGTTTGACAGACTTTGACTTGGATAAAACAGTCTGTTCAAGATATAATAAAGTTGTTGTGAGTTTTAAAAATACTCTGAGATTGAACAGAATTTACAGTTACACAGCATCATGGTCCTATGCAATTTACTGCCAAGCTCTGACTAGTTGACTTAATTCCTATCTCTACTTGACTGCTGTGCTGCACTCACCTCCTTCAAATGCAAACTTCACAAAGGTCAGCCACGGATTTATACCTTGATTTAATGAAGAAATTAGGCTTTTAGAAGATAGGTACTGAATGGAAGATTAAAGATACCGGAATGAGAGGAAATGTTGTGAGGTTAGTTACGTATCCTGGTGCCCAGAACTCTTACCTGAAGGAGAAAATCAGAAGCTGCGCTTCCTGCTTCATAGTATTCTTCTGTCTTAAAATTAATTCATTATTTATCTTTTGTCTTTAAATTAATTCATTACTCACTGGACAAAGTGGAAAGCCCAATCAAGATCCACTTTCCAGGTGAGTGCGCCTACCACATATAAAATGGTTTTGCTCCAGCCCCACTAAGAAATTTCATTAGAACTTAAAGAAGTGATACTACTATTTTTATAGTATTCTTGTCTTTGTGAGATGGGTTTTTGTATGTTACTCTGGCAAGTTTTATGGAGAAGAGGAGACGGCCCTAACTGAGATAGCTTTTCGCGTGCTTTAATCTCAAAACTCTGATGTGATGTGAGAGTTAGGTTCTCTGAAGTTATCAAAAGCAAAATAAAATTTTGTGATGCAGCTTTCACCAAATGCAAATCACAAGTAGAGGATTATCAGTATAAAAGAGTTTGTATTGATAAAGATATTGATAAGGGTTTATACTGATAAGAGTCCATCAGTGATATTTATTAGGATCTTTTAAGGAAGATTAAGATAGTGAATTTTAAAATAATTTTAATGGTATTTCTTCAGACTCTTCCTATTTCAATTTTTTTTTCTTCTAGCTTTCTTGTATACTTCAAATCACAGAATGGTAGGGAGCAATCTTTCACTGGTGGAAGATTACTGATGTTAGCATGGTGACCTAATAGGGTAAATGTGTTCTATTTCTATCCTTCTGTAATCCCATTGAAATCCATGAGTCACAGTAAGGATGTTTGGCCTTATGGCTTTTCCTTCACTAACTTTTATGACTCTATGAGCCTCCCTTCTGTTTTTGAAAGCCGTATATACAGTCACCTGATTTGCATCATTGCTGAAACCATTAGTCAGAAAGAGCTATTGAAGAGGCAGCACTGGATGTACCTGACCAATTAACTAAGCTCTCCCAAGCACAATTACTTATGTCCTAGATATATTAAGATTGTTTTGACAGATGGTTTTGAAACTTCCAGATACATTGAGAAATCCTAATAGTTTTATGCCAAATTAATTGATGGAATCTGCTGTCTAGTCACAGCGCTCCAGACTTCATTAATTAAAGCTGCTCACTGAATTTAGTAAACCATAAATTCTGGACTGTTTTTCTCCATTGATACTCACTCTGACTATTCTGCTGGATAGCTGAAAGTGGAAGTAGGTTATCTCTGAAGATAACAGAGTAAAAAATGAAGTATTAGTTTCTGAACTTTTGTGGTTGGGTTCTGTCAAGCTTAAACTCCAGTTGTTCTCTATTTTATGCTCAACAAAACCAAACATAGTCCAAAAACTAAATTTCAAAGTGCTATAAATACAGTGTGGGGGGCAGAATTAACAAGCATGCAGCTGCTGAAGGCGGATTTGATAAGCTGGAGTAAATTAATTTTGAATGAAGCTCACATTCATATGAAATTTAAAAGGTCAAATCATTTTCCCATACCTCACTATTAATTCCTGATGTAACTGGAACCTCTAACTACGTTCCTACTTTAGGAGTAAAAATTAAATAGTAATAAAAAAGAGTGTGAAATGCCCTAGTAGCTATGCTCATTTAGGTCTGCAAGCCATGATGTTGTTTGTTTTATTTTAACAAGGGTGGTCCTAATAGCTGTTAAGAAGTGTCAGCACAGGCAGTTCCATGCTTTATGTTCAAAGTGATACTTTGCTCAAATGCAGGAGGAACTGCACAACCCTCCCTCCTGCAATCAGCAGAGCAGCAAGTAGTCAATTGTAATCATTTTGCTCATAAAACCATCATGGGAGGGAGGAGGCAACCTGTAGTTTCATATACTGTAGGAACACAAAACCTTATAAGCAGAATGCTATTTTTTAAAAAACAATTTTTTTTTCCCTAATAAAACAATATTAGAAAAGAAATCTCTGCTGAATATCTTGCAAAGATTATTATTTCTTGCATGGCAATAGCACTGAGACTACATTCTCATTTTACCAGATATTGTTCAAATACCAAGAGACAGGAAAAATGAAAAGAAAGTAAAGTACAAATACTGAAGCAGATCTGGAAATGTCATTGATAGATGTTTTTGTTGTGGTTACTTTTCTGAATTCTAAAATACACAATGAAAAGTGCAAAGGGAGAGACACAGACATGCACATCATAATAATCTGACATTTCTAGAGCAGATTATTCTGATTCTATTCATTCTATTAGGACCAGAATTAAAGTGTAACAAATGTGGCTGCTTTGTCAATATAATTGGGGTGTGTAGATAAGCTAAATGACTACTTGTTTGACAGTCTTGAGTGTTAGGTTATTTTACTCATGCTTGAACAAAAATATAAGGCGGCTGCAAAATCCTCAGCACCTAGTAAGGTTACGCCCAACTTAAAGCACAGAACTCAGCTGAACTGTTAATTTCCTGAGGCTTCTACTGTCACTATTGCGCGTCGCAGGGTCAGAATGCAGTGTTGTCGCAGATAGCACACGGCAAGGCCAGAACCCTCTCCCTGCTCCTCTCCTCAGCTGCAGTCGCTCAGGCAACAAGCTCTATCAGCAACAGAAAGGCACAGAAGGAAACTGCAAGGAGTGGGAGGAGAGAGATTTCCCAGGGGGTATAGAAAGGATGGAGGAAAGAGGAGGGGGAATATTGGTACATGTCTTGAGAAGATATTTGCCCTTGTTGTTGCATAGACAATGGACAGAGGGTGCCTGAGGCTGCTTCAAAGTACTTCAGTTAAACGTCTTTCTAAATTTCCCATTTGCAGTAGCTTCTTTCTCTCTCTTGGCTTTTGAAAGAGGTGCACAGATTGAATGAGATCCCTGGTGTTAGATAGTGTTAATATCCTGTATATTTGAACAGCATTCTTAAGGAGTTATTTAGGTGCCTTTATCTGGTAAAGTTGGTATAAGGCATCTGATCTAGTCAAATGCAAGCTGAGGTTTGTGTTAGGCCAGCAGCAAAGCTGTGCGGGCATATACGTGCGTCCTTCAGGGGAGCGATAGGACCTCCAGGAGCCATTGTCAGCACTCAGGGCATCTTCTCATCTTGGCTCCCAGGAGATCATGGTGTGTATCTTAGGTAACTGGTTTACAAAGTAAGGGAAGATGGTGTCTGCAATCTTCCTCCTTAAGGAGCAGAGAAAATATCAAAAAAAAAAAAACAAGACACAAAAAAACACACACAAAAAAAACCCACCGCCTCACTCACTCTCCATCAGTGTTCTGACAAATGCATTTGCAGCATGATACCATTATCAAAGCTTTTAAAGGTGAGGTCTTGTTACTGAAATTTCTTTAAACTTAACACTGGTGAAAAAGAAAGGTTTCTTAGTTCTAAAAAAAAAAAAAAAACACAACAAGAAAAAAGCTTTACATTATGTCTGGCAGTCCATATGAGAAAGAAACATTTTATTTTTTTAAAAGTTGCATTGTACTCAAAGTTTCTATCAACAACTAGATTTTTCTTCTTAATTGTGATAAATGATATTGTTTGGATCAACCTGTTTGTTTTCATAGTAATTTTTTGAAAGTTCTGATATGAATTCTTACAGCAATGCCTACAAAAATCTTGATCACAACCATATGATTAGTATTTCTCATGTTGGCCATTATTATTATCTTATTGCTTCCCATGTAGAAAACTTACATGTGTTGTGTCTCAGACAGTAAATTCTTTGAAGCACTGATTGTCTTTTGTTCTATATATAGTACCCTGCAAATGAAGTCCTGTTTATGATCAGGGCCCTTGGAATGAGATGCAGAATTTAGAATCCATAAGAGGAATTAATAGATTTCATTAGATCAGGGTAGGAAGCGGTAAGATAAGTGGAAATGTGTCAGAAGGGAAATAAAAGTTAGTTCAGAGTCACATGGAAGGTGAAGTAAAGAGAGCACTATGGAAAGAACAGGAGACCAGAGCTGGCAAAATGGGTGGTGATTCTGTGCTAGGAATCCGAGGCACAGAGCATCCAGGATCTCACATTGATGGAAAGCCGCAACTTTGTACCATGAATGCACAATATTATTCCATAAAAGTCTAAGTTTCTCGTCATTGGGCACATAAACAGTTGCTTTTGTTACCCTTGTCATCAGTGCAAGAATGGATGGCTCAAGAACAGGAAGAGAGGAGAGGGAGAGTATATTGCATACAGGGAGGAAAAAGCTGCACAGAAAGGAAAGCTGAAAGAGGAGACCCACATGGAAGTGAGGGAGAAAGAAAGATAAGGGGAAAGTTTAATATTGTTTCTGAACTTTCAGATGGGAGAAAAACAAAACAGGAGAGAACCTAGGAGAGGATAGAAGGTACAGACATTTAAGGAACACAGTCTTTTAGCTGGGAAAAACAAATAATGCAGATGTTTCTGGGTAAACAACAGGGAATGCTCAAGAAAGCAACCACAAATTCATTAAAAAGCATTGAAGCAATGTCAGAAGACATGCATATCTTTATTTTTCAAGTAGAAAAGACTGTCATCCAGTGGCCCTTCAGCTGATAGATGTATAGCTTTTATGCCTTCCCTTTTTAATTCCTGTAGGGAGTCTGTATCTTTTTTTTTTTTTTTTTAAATACTTCCTTTTCAGTAGAAGGAGACATAGAAGCCCAAAGAATGAATTAAATTGTTTACAATCATATCACCATTGAAGTGAACTGAAATTTCAGAAAAGTTAAATTATTCTGATTATGAGGAGATATTTCTTAACAGTGTGAATATTACAGAAGTGCTGTTGAAGGAGATTGTAGTTTTCTCCTTTCGGATATCTGAAACTGCATTGGACAAAAGACCAGAAAGATGACTGGTGATTTACTTAATGTTCTGTGTGTGAACATGAGTGATACAGAATCAGCGTGCTGCGTCATGCACAGCTGAACCAGCATTGCTTTTCTTACATTTGCAGCAGGTCTGCATCTTTAATTAGGCTCACAGACAAGTAATGCTGCCTGAATTTGAATCCCAATGGTTGTAATTCCGGGCTGGGATTTGATGTGCAATCAGGAACTGGCAGCTGCTCATGGAATATTTGGGTAGGGAGGTTATATTCAGAATTTTTTTCAGCACCAAGTATGGGCATAAATATTCTTATGCATAAGGATTTATATATCCCTCATTAGTTGCACAAGTCTAAATCCTCTTTTCATTGAGATGCTTACAGTGGTTGTTTTAGTTATTCTTAGCTGATCCTTCAGCAAAAAAATGTATGACAGGATTTAATAGTTGTACACTTGCTTCTGCTAAGCCCAGCTATTAAAAATACTTCTAATTTCCATTCAGTGAGCATACTCAATTTGTCTTCATAGCTGTGGTTGTAGGAACAGGTTTGTATTTTTCATTAGCTAATGTTTCCAAATTGAGTTTTGTGTCATTGGCAGAGAATTTGAGAGCTGAATTTCTTCCTCATTCTGGAGCCTACATGTGGCAGAAGGTTTGTTTGAAGAGGGACAGCTAAATGCTTCTGGAAATTCCCTTCTTGATTCACTCACTGGTAAATTTAGATTCTGTTTGTCACATATGAATAATGCCTAATTTTCTTGAGCCTAATGGGAATATCTGACTCTTAGAGGTGTTGATTCTGTTGGGTTTTGAATGACAGAGACCTGTACAAACAACAGTTTGTTCTTTCTAGAACAGTGTGTGGTGCCATGGTCAGCAAAGAGAGAATAAGTCCGGACTAGGAATAGGCATGAACTGGAATCTTACATCCATGTCTTTGTGAGTTGCAAGGAAATGGGACTTCATGGCTTTGAGTCCAGATCTTGGCACAATACACGCTTGTAGCTCTTACTAAGAAGGTGATTCACAGACTTCACTTCTGGTCAGAATGACCTCAGTCTTAGAGTCATAGTCAAGACCAACATTTTGTGGCTTAGGATCAATTGTTGTCTAAATGTGTGAGACATATAGTGGGTTAACAGCAGCAGTATAAATAGAATATATTGTAGGTTTTAGTAGCTTGGACAAAAGGTCACATTCAGCTGCTGCGATGATTCACTGTTGGGGGTAGGAAACTTCTGAGCACGGAGATTGGCATTGCTGAATTTTGTCCTCTAGGGCAAGGCTGTATGAGACAGGGTGGTTGGCTGCAGATCAGAGGCTTGTAATGAGAGGCCAAGGTGCTACCTGGAGTTTCTCCATCTGTGGGAGGAGTTGTGTCCCATGCTGGGTGGGCTCTCTTAGCTCACATTTAGCTGCAGTGAGTGGGACTGGACAAAGAGTAGAAACATCTGTGTTCCAGACCTTTGCTGGAAGCTGTGGGTAAACATACTTCCACCTCTGGAAGAGAAAATGCCTTTCGAAAAAAACATTCAACTTCGACCTGGGCATTTCATGTCATTAGGTGTCAATAATTAATAAACTGTCGGCAGATGGCGCCCAAGAACATCGAGTGCTGAGGCCAGAGTCGCCGGCATCCGGTATTATTTGCTTTGGTGTAGTACCTGAACTTTTTTTAACATGCTGCTCTTAAGAAGCTCTATGCAGTATATCTTCCTAAATTAATTCATAGAACAACAAGTAATGCATCAAATCGACAACCACCCGTTGCTATGTGTAAGAACTGAAACAAACTGGAGGTCGGTTGTGGCAAGAAGTGGCTTTGCAGTGCTAGTGACAGGAAGAGAAGCACTGCAGGATTCCAGAGGATAATGCCCAAGGCAGGAGGAAAAAAATCCCTTGTCACTTCAAAAGTAGTGACTTATCTGAAACAAATACATATGGTAAATAAAACCCTTATAAAGCCTTGCAGGAGGCCAGTTAATTGCAAATAAATAATTGCTTGGATGGGTGTAATGGTGATGGCATGTGAGGAATTAATTTTTTTGCTTAGTCATGCTTTGCAACTTATATTCAAGCATTTCTTCACTCTCATAAATATTGGAGAGAATAAGATGGGACGCCTAGATGTAGGAGCTTTCTTCTTTTGCTCTCAGCAGTCAGATGAAACACACAGAGGGATTAAAAATGGATTAGATAAGCATTCTTGAGGGAGTAGAGAACTCTGGGAAGAGTGCTCTGGCCTATTAATTGTGAAGGATGCAAAAAAACTGCCTGGCCATTTTCTGGTTTGGAAAAGCACAGTATTTATATTGGCTTTTATCTAATGTACAGCTTTCTTCTTGTTCTTTTTTTTTTTTTTCCTTAGTCTTTCTTTTTAATTGTTTCAGGATATCCAATGTGTCTTCACGATTCTATTCAGATGTCCTTTCTCTGATGTATTCCATCTACCTTAAAATGTCAGTAGGACTGGAAGTAAAACTATGACCCATAAATTATTAGTAAAACTCTTGTGTGATTCCAACTTGTCAGGATACAAAATTTTACTTTTAGGCAATTTATTCTCTAGGGCAGTGTTCTCTGTCTGATTATTTCAAACTTTATTGTTGAATTCAACGGGAAGGAAGTGAGGCCATGACATGTATATAATTTGTGCACCCATTTTTTTTTATTCTTGTATATTTTCTAGATGATGAGTGTGGAGGATAGTCAGAGCATGTAATTATTACGTGTTAATTAGTGCCCTAAAGCTATATTTAATTAAACCTTTAATAGCAACAGATTACAAGTATTCCTGGGAAATAAATTTCTCTTTGTGAAGCAGGGCCATTGCAGTGCAGCCTCACTAGAAACCGATAGACTGACAGCTTGCATCATCTAACACTTATGTTTCTATGGAGGAAGATAAGAACACCAGTAACGAAGGGCAAAATGTCAGTGTCACAATTTTAGCAGCTGAATCTATTGTGGCTCCTGCCAAATAGCCTATTAAACCTTTTAGCATTATGCTGTCTGTGACACTAGGAGTTGGTCCCATTTATACTAATAGCTTTGCTGTGAGAGAGTGGCACGAATACCCTTCATTAGTCCTACAGATAAAATCCTGCATAGTACATGGAACATGAGTTGCTTAAAACATGTTGTTCTCAATTTATTGTAGCATGTAATGTGTTAATTATCTATGTATGTTTAATATATAGGATGAATCAGGCATCACTGTTCTACTGAAGTTCCATGTTGGTTTGAAAGTATAAAGCTGGTATATATCATTTCCATTTATTCCATGGCTTCTGTCAAACTAGTTGATTCCTTACTAGCTCCTTTGTCTCTTTTTTTCCATGTGCACTCTTTTAAATGTGCTCCTTATGATCCTCAGTAGCTCAGGATGGCACAAAAAAAATGTGCCAAACTGAGCAGAAGTTCATCACACAGACTCGTCAAAAACATTTTCCGAGCTGCGCTACACTTTAGTGCAATGAAATGTTATCCTCTCATAAGGTTTGCTTCCTTACTTAGCAGTTGTTCAGAAATGCAGTATGCTATTTGCTTATGCATCATGGTTTGTTTCACAGAAGATGCGGGGTTTTTTTCCACACATACTAGTCAAGAAACCAAATTTAGTTTGGTTTCTCAAAGTACAAATATTATTAGAGGTTTAAGAGTTCCAGTATTGCTTAGAAACAGATCTCAAAGACTTTTATCCTACTCAATTGGGACTCTGAGTTCCAATGAAATCACAGAGGGTAAGGTACTGTAGGATTCTGCCTGAAAAGCTTAAGCAGACAGTGAACTCTTATTCATGATAAGATGTCACACTGGGCTGATTAAAAAAAAAAAACATCAATCAGACAAAAAGAAGTCAGAGGTAGATGTGTAGTCCATGAATATTTAGTAGGAATTAAAAGAAAAACTGAATCAGTAAACCTTCTCAGATACTATGCGAAGTGTTGCAAGTCACTGTGTGTACTTGGAAGAAAAACCTTGCAAGACACTCGCGCTGAGTAGCAGATCCTTTTGGATTAACTAGAAGAGCCATCCTGCTGCACAGTGTTTTATCATATTATTCCATAAATGACAACCCTCAGCTTCAGTAAGACAGACCTGTGTTCTAGATTAACAGAGCAATGAAATAAAAAATAATCAGAAATTAGGTATGCATGAGTGAGCAGAGAGGGAAATTTGCCCCAATTTGCCTATGTAAATTTAGTTCATCCCCCCTGTGTACATGGATTATTATATAGCCTTTAATCATGTAAGCACATACTGTGGGAAACAGCTCAGCAAAACCGCATCGTGGTTTCTGCAGTGCTCTTGTCCACACTTGTAATACCATGCTATGCAAGTGTTTACATTCCCACACCTTTATTTAATGTATTTCTCTTCTCTTTAGCTTCCTCTCAAAATAATTGAATAATTAAACAGCTTATTTCCTGCAAAGATCCATTGGCCAGTATGTTTACTTTCAACTTTGCTATTGGCCTGGGTTGTAAATGCTGCACATCTCCATGTTTTAAGCATTAGGAAAGAGTTGAAGCTATGTTTCTTTTTGTTTCTCATACACAGCTGGTATTCTTATGCAGTGTTTGCAGAGATACTGCTGTGCTTTGTTTACATATCCATCTTCCGATATCCATCTGGTTAAATGAAGTTTTCCTTTGTCAGGCTTTCAAGTCACCAGGCGCTAAAGAGGCAGGCTGAAAGGTCTAAGCTGATAGAAGATTTTGTCTCCAAAGCTGCAGTTTGGGGAAACATACAATAAATTCCTGGTCCCCATATGCTGTTGTACAGCACATGTGGTCTGCCGTTCTTACTCGGGAAGCAGTGTTTGTGAATGGGAGCTGTTTCTGTCACTAAGATGGATGTATTCATTTTTTGCAGGGCCTTTGTACACAGCTATTTGTTAGTCTGATACTACTTCCAGGCTTTGATTTTGTGTAGAACAAACTGATCTTGAGACTGCCAGTGGGGGGGGAACCCAAAGAAACACACACACCCCAAAAAAAGAGAGAAATTCAGTGTTTCTTCAACTAGCATACTTTTTAAGGAAAGAAGATATGCAAATTCCTTTGGATTTCTTTGTATCAGACTGCAGTTACAGCTAACAAGCATGCTACTGCTGGCTGCTGCTTCAGTCAGCCTTTTGCTCAGTGATGTGCACTGCAATGCAATCTCAAAATACATACAGTGTTGCCATACAGTCTGTTTGTGTATTACACAGGCATTGGTTTGGGCTTTCATTTTCAGAATAGTCCATTCTGAATAGTCTTGTCACACCAAAGGCTTCTTCATTTAGGTTTACTGAGAAGAAATTTCACAGCTCCTGCTTAAAGGCTTGCAGAAAGCCCTCTTGCTGAGGCTCTTAACATTTCCTTTTAGGTAATTGAGGTGATTGTAACACATTACTTGAGGAGCATATAAGAGAACAGGGCTGCTTCTGCTATTCCAAAATAAATGCTGACACAGTTTTTCAGTTAAAAAAAGTTTGCCAGAATATTTTAGAAGCTAACAATTATATGCTAATATTTCTAGACTAACAGGAATAGAAATTAGAATTAATGAGTTCTCTGCAGGTACATCTGTCACATATTTAATAATACGAGGCATATTTCATGCTCCCAGCACTCTGCTAACATTATGCAACCCTTGTAATAGCTCTCTGCAGTAAATACCAATCTTGATTTGCTGCTAGAGAAAATGAAACTTAGTTTCCAGGCATGACACCCTGAGGTGCTAAGTGTGTTTACCCCTGAAGTGAGTGGATATAAATGTTGCTTGGACTATCTGCAAAAAGCTGTGCCCCAGTGGACTTGATGGTATTACTTGTGACTGAGAATGTCCTTGTCTGAAACATATTTACCATTTACCTCTGACTGCCATAGCTCTGCGTTGCCTGGTTGGGTGCATCAGTTCACAGTAGCTGAAGCATCGAATACAGAGAAGCAGCAATTTCCAAACATACCTGTTGAGCTGCTCATGTCTCCAGGGATGAAGACAGAGATAAATACTGAATAAATATATTTACTTAGAGAACAAAGTTTAACCTGGAACTAAGCTGCCAAGTTTTCTGTGGATGCTAATTAAGTGATGTGATTTGTCTCTGTTGCCATTCTCCCCTGTGTAAAATTAGTCTAAATAATTGCACCTATCTTAGAAGAAACTGAAAAATAAATCTTTCCTTAGTGCTGAGATGGTGTTGATACAATAGAAATACGTCTTTTTCTTATGATAGAATAAGACTACCTAGCTAAGGTGCCAAACCCTGCTGTCCTTGGCATTGTACATACACTGACAAAAGCATCATCTTCCTTTGGCAAACTGTGTTTATTCAAAATAAACAAGGTAGATGCTGGGTTCTTGTGTGTGAGATTGGTGTTGGCAGGTGTTGAACTCCCCCCAAAAAAGACGACCCACTCTCAATTGGTATGAGTGTGGTCCTGGGAGATGTTCATGCTTCTTTTTGAACAACCACATTTCAGGATAGGATAATTCTATATATGTGCTATAAGTGATAGCTTCAGGCATAGAGGTGGACCTACAAAAGTTTTAATTCGGATCTTAACTTTCTTTACATCTAGAGGCTGTTTGAAGGTTTATGTGAATCCCATTATAAGCTTAATTTCTGAAGTTCAGTTCTAGTTCTGAATTTTCCCTAGGCTAGAAATAAGGAGATTTTTTTTTAATTTTTTTTTCCAATCTGGATATCTGATATGTCTTCTGTCTTTGACATCACTATTGGCAGACTTCTTGACAGAACAGAAAACCTTTCAATTTGCCTGTTTAGGGAGTTTCCATTTACCCTGTATGATAAAAACTTCCGTCATGAATATAGAAAGCCTATGCTTCATATTTTTTTTCCTGAATTGTGTATAATAACTTATGCCTTATCCAGGGAAATAGGGAACTGGAGTACATGGAAATGTTTTGGTTTCCAGACATATCTCATGCTGCATTTGTGTTATGAGGCTTTCCTGTTGCAGTGCTGGGTCACTCACATATAGCAAGCTCTTAGGCACCTGAGATAATAGTCTCTTTTTTCCCTTCCTTTTCAGTGCATCACTATGACTGTCATTTTGTGCCTTTGCTTTAAAATAGGTTTCTTCTTGCAGACTAACATCCACCCAAAAGGACATCTTGTTTGCAGATAGATCATCTTGGCTGCTGTGTAGGAGCTCCTCAAGCATGTATCAGTGACAAAAATTATCCATCAGTACTTATTATTAGTTCCTCCACAAGGACTTTTAAAGAATGTTTCTTTTGTTTTAAGGATACAGAAATAAGAGCTGTTTATAGGAACTGTTGATGTCTCACCACCATTAGACTAAAGAAACTAAACTGAAACTGAACTAAAGAAAAGTGTACTTCTGTTGCTGTTCTTTTGCTTTATTTTTGAGCTGTAACATCTGAAAAGACTTTTTTTAAACAGGAAAGGTAAATCAAGGGGTGATGTAATCCCGATGGTGTAGTCCTGATGACTGTAGACTGAATGAATGGGCTTTAGCAAGTCACTGTTTTTCTCCCTCAGGACATGTCTGCACTGGAGATTGCAGTGTAGCTCAGAGGTATTCAAACTGACCCTAAACTAGACTGTCCGGAAACAGGGAAAATTAGCCCAAGACAAACTCTCTTGAGGATTGCTGCAGCTGGAGAGCTTCTGCATCGCAGTTCAAGAAGCTGGGCTGGTTTAAAACTTATTTTAGTTTGCATACATTGTATCTCAGGCTTCAGTAAGGATCTATCTAGTTCTAATTTTCCCTCTTTAATCTAGGGAAAATGTTATGTGTGCTACAGGAAAAGCTTTATCAGTTGTGAATAACAAATGTTAGGTGGAGCCAGTAGTTTTTGTAGAATGCCTTTGATTTTTTTAAAGGCTGCACTATCATCAGCAACTAGGTAAAAAAGCATGCTGAAGTAAAAGGGGATCATGTCTTGTATCCATTCTCCTCCTAAAAGAGATGTTGAAACTTCATGAAAATAGCAGTAACACTCTTTTGGTACTACTAAACTGAATTCCAGAGAATGATGAAGGAGAAAAAAATGTTTTTAATTCCTTTGATCTAATCTCTGGAGTTTAATTAGGTATCCAGTTTTAAATCCGGTTATGTTTGCATGTGGCTTTAGCACTGCGTCTTAATTCAAAGAGCAAATGTGACCATGTTATTCTCTCACAGACTTCTCTGTAAATGGTCTTGAAGGTTGAAATGCCTGTCAGAAATATTCATTAGTTTTCTTTGTGGCCTTTTTTATTTTATTCCTGAAAATTTGTTTGTTAATAATCTACAAAATGTGAGTAAGCTTCACTTAAAAATCAAAAAATAAGCAAACTTGAAATAAGTAAATCTCACAGCTTTTGAGGTGGAGAATAGTTTACATACGGAAGCAATACAGAATTATGAAGACATGCTTTTGGTTACCTGTGGTCACTGTGCATGTGTGCTGCACTCTGCAGGGTGGTGAGCAGATCCTCCAGAGAAAACATGCAAGGCCCTATTTCCTTTGCAGAGGGCTTGTGGTTTTTAAGATGAAAACAAGCATTCAGAATAAAGACAGCCAAACTGACTCATTTTTCCCCAGGCCTTCACCCATCCAGGGCATCTGAAGCCTTGTATCAGCTGGTTACTGTTCCTCACTGTTCCTCTTTCTCAGAACTGCACCTAAGGGTGGTCAAGGGCTTCATCGTCAACATTTTGCACCTTGCATACAATTCCAGTTTGTAAGGATTTAAATTGAAGAGAAAGTGAACTAAACTGTCTCAGAGTTCAGCACTCTGCGCTGTTCCTGATCCTGGTTTGTGTTCTTTTAGGTCCTGATATGGTCATTTGCATGTTGGCCATTACCTAAGCATGGTCTTCTTGAAGTCAAATGAGAGCTATGTGAATAATGGAAAATCAAGATCTGAGACTGTAAAATCCCAGTGCAAGGACTATGTTTTCCTACTGTGCAGTTCATGTTTCATTCTGAGTCATGCTGAAACAGGTTCAGCAGCTGTGCATTTTAAATTGTTCTAAAGGCATGCTATTTTAATGTAAAGGTAGATGTAAAAACAGAGTCTGAAATAAATCCAGGTTCGCAAATATCAGCTGTGTTAATTTTAGCTGGAATTAAAACTTCCCATTTGAAGCTGTGAATGTTTTAGGAACATCATTGAGAGTTCATCTGAACTGGCTTCTCCACTTCTGATTTGTTTTGTATCCCCAGCTTTTGATTGAAAGGAATTAATTCCTTCCAAACTGAAAAGATATTTTGAAAGAACTGCTTGTGAATTTCTGGACCTGGTCACCTTTATATTGCTATTCTGCCTTTTATCTCTGGAACAGATGTCTCAGATAACCTCCAACTCTAACTAAATTTCCATCTACTTTTTTTATTTTACTAGTACTTGATTCTGGGAAACACGTATGCATATCCATATTACCAGCTATCCATAGGATCCAGGCATGCAAGCATGCACTGCCTAAGTTAATAGTGCATCATATGTTCAAATTCAGCTTTCTTCTGTGAATTCATCTGTCTCCTACTGTCAGTTATCTGCATTGCATATTTTATAATAGGGCAGTTCATGCATTAAAGATCCTTATTGATCAGCCATGATTTGAAGAAGTGATAATCAGACTTGGCCTAGAGTTAAGCATAAGTCAAGTCAAGGACAGAGCTGGCAAGTATTCAGGCTTAGGCACCACAATGCTGAAATCTGCATTTATTCTAATCTGTTCAGATACGATTTCTGCAATGCAGCCAGTGGCTAAGGCTGACCTTAAATCCAAAGAATCCTTGACTGTTGGTCTGTTTCCAAAGGCTTAATCCCTTTTTGTCTTGAGTTTCCTTTGTTCCTCCTTATGCCTCCTCAGAATTCAATGATATTTCTGCTGCTGTTTTGTGTTTCCCAAAGCAGTCCTTCACATCACTTATGGATTATTGGTATTTTTGCACTTGCTTTTTGAAGTATTAATTTCACTTAATTCTGCTTCTGCAGCACTCTGTTTCAGCTGACATGCAAGCATACTTTGAATTGCATCAGTGCTGCTCTGTCAGTCCGGAGGCAGTATCCCAATGTGATATGAGGCACTCCTCCAGAGTCTAAGCTGAACGCACAGCCTCTACTTTTCTCCCTGTCTCCCTGTGGTTAAAAACTGGAAACTGAGCACAGATATCTTCCTAGCACCATCATACCACAGATCAACAGTTTAGTGAGTGTGATCCATTAAGTGTTACAAATATTACAACTGGAACAAAAAGGGGAAATTAAGAAACAAGGTGTGCTGCTTGAAGTACCCATCTGTAATCTTTGTAGGTAACCTAGCAATGCTTTATTTTATTTTAATAGGTAGAATCTTTAATGGGCAGAATCTTTAATAGGCAGAATCGGCTGTCTGTTGCCATGCAGGCAAGACGTCTTATTCCATTCTGCCCATTTCCCTCAAAATGTCCTTGTGTCAATGTGTGTGTCCCATGTGCGCTCTGAAGAAACCAGTGACCTTCTCCAGGCTGACTGCACTGAGGAAGAGGCTACTGTGAGCAGGACAAGAGAGTTCATGACCTCATTCTCAGTGCTTGGCCCTCTAGCATCTGGGTTCAGCAATTCCAGATTAAAGTCCTTGGGAAGCCCCAGAGCTCACACGCTGCAAGTGGGTAGCGCTTGCACAGTCTGATTACATACAGAGTTGTAAAAGACATTGGCAGCTCTAGAAATTTACTAGCTTCAAATTCAAGAAACTCTACAAAGTACATACGAGTTAGAATTTTTCTGATGATTACATGTAAATTTATTTCAGGGACAACAAGATGCACAGCTTACTAGTTACATGCTCTTCAAGGTAAAAAAAACCCCAAAACCAAAACCCAACCCTCTTAAGATTTCCTTTTTAATATTGACATGATAGTGTCTTTTTCTGTCTGAGTTATTTCCTGGAAACAGCTGAGTCATTTCTTTCTGAAAAGCTCTCCAAAATTTTCAGCCAATGGCATGGAAAATTTTGACGCAGTGGTTTACAAGAAGCTGAAGACATGTTGTTTTAATGGGGAGTGGCAGGCAGCTGTACAGTATGGAATTCTGTGAGCCCAGAGAAGAATACACATGGATGAAAACACAACCTTCGTGTTGGGTCATCCAAGTGGATATAACATGAAAGGCTTTCATTCTGTTAAAGGAATGCAAAATATTTTAAAACAATTTAATAATTTTTCACTAATAGTAATTGCATTCATGTGGGTAAGCAAGGCTAGCATAACAATTTGCATCTATTATGGAAATCCGACCTTTCCTGTAAATCTGAGCAAGATAACAGGTCTTTGATGTCATGTGGAGCATAGAGTTCATATCTGCCTTAGCACTGTGGCTGGAAGCTTTTCTGTTCGTAGCAGGCAATTGTTTTGCCGTAAGTTGAGATTCTGTCTCACATACTAAGTTTCTATATTACAAAGATTGTGTAAATTGAATTACACTAACACCACCTATGGATTCAGGGCTATCTTATTTGCATAACAAATGGTCTTACACACAGTGTGCATACTGTACACTTAGCAATTAGGCTTTCTTTTCAATCCTCTTGGTCATTGGTAAAAAGGGGGAAGGTTTTTTCTTTAGTGGTGGTGTTGCAAAGAAAAGCTGCTAATGAAGGAATGATGAATAGTCTGATTGTGTTGCTGTTTGTATAGTTTCACCTTCATTTGCATCAGTACCAGGCACAGATCCCAAGACTCATTTTTCAGTTTTCAGTGCTCTTCTTCTTTGGCCCCTGCCTGCACTAGAACCAACCAAACAAGCACATTTGTCTTTGCCTCCTAGAATACAGAATAGGAATATTTCCCTTCTTGCATCACTGGGGCCTACACGTGGTAGAGCGTGTACCTCTCCCCAAGCACATCTCCTGTTTTCCGTGGCAGGCTGATTTGGAAATCTGTCATGAGCCATAGGATACACAAAGTGTACTGGGAGCCGTTGCTATACCTTCCCTCAGGAAAACTTAATGCATCATCTCGAAGTGTGTACCCATCTCCTGCTCCAGGGAATGGATCTTTTATTTAGTATCCTTTTCCAGCAGTTCCCACACTGTGTTTGGCACTGTAAAAAGANCAAAACCAAAAACCAGAGAAAGCACATGCACAGAGTGTCAAATTGCTTACTTAGCAAACCCCTAAATGATCCAAATCAAAAGTCTGTGAGTCCATTCTGCAGAGCTAGCAGTGGAGCAATCCCTCTCTCCCCATAGCAGCAAATGAGTACACACAACCCACATTTGACAAGTGACTCTTCAGTTCTGGAGTTCTTTAGTTCTTCATATTTTTCTTGTCATTTTGAAAATATATCAACTGCCAAAAAATAATTATTTTGTTTTTAAAAAAGAAGAAAGAAAAAGAAAGAATGTGTCCCTTTGTTTTCTCTATCTGTTCAGGGAACAAGCTTCATTTGATTGAATGCCAGGAAGAGGATAATGCAATCTCCCATTAGGCTTGTTTGCATCTTTTTCCAGGATGACAGTTTAAGTCTGCTGGCTACAGATGGCCTTTGACAACTGACAACACTTGCTGTTATGCCAGTGTATGACTTCATCTGTGTGACACTGCATGTGACTGCAGCTTTCTTCCTCTTTTACTTGCAGAAACCGTTCTCCATTTCAGTAGGACCAGAATAACAGAGATTTCCCTTGCATAAAAGAACCAGAAGCCTAAAACTGCACTGCTTCTTATGCTAGAAAACACTGGGAGCTGGAAAAAACAGCATTGTTGGAATCTGTTTGGGAGTTTAACCACCAAGCCTGACATTAACTTGGCTAAATTTGGTAAAGCATCTTTACAGCTTCAATACTTTTTCAAAGGAACAGTTTCCAATTCTGTTAAGGTCCACCTGACCATGTAAGAGTTTCTGTAATATCTATCCTCTGTGCACCAGAGTGTTTCCCAAGTGAGGAAACACCAGGCTCTGCAGAGCTGTCCTGTTCTGGTGCAAAGCCTGTGGTCCTGTGCTGGAATTTGCAGCAGCAGTTTTTGTCTCCTCTGAGTCTTGGCAACCTCAGGGAATGCTGCAACTTGAATGAATGAAGTCATCCATCATCTAGCAGTGACTGGAGTAGGTTGAACTCATTCCTATTCTGCCTTTTGCTTCAGAAGCAGGAAGAAAGTAAGGTTTATCTTCTAGACTTTTCTTTTTACCACCTTTGAACAGGGGTCAGTTTACTCTCTGATTGGTAGCTATAAACTTTTCTTAATTTTTATTGTAACTGTTTGATCTAAACATGGTCCTAGGGCCTATTCCAAAACCGCTAACTTAATGTTGGCTTTTAAAAAAGGGAGGGAAATACTTTTAACTTTTCCTCAACATTTGTTTCTTTTTGTTGTTCTAGACAAATAGAGAGCTGAAATACACATACAGCAGTATGGCTCATAGGCAGTGCATACACATGCTGTCAAAGTGATCCATCATAGGTCTGAACTGGGGACGAAGTTTAGCAAATATCGTGCCTCATAACAGAAGATGATAGCCAAAAAGTTAAATGCTGTACAGGAACAAAACTCCAGTCCCAACAGAACACAGCGGTGGTGTTATCTGTCAGCACCTGAATTGCAGCTTGTTCTAGCAGACATAGAAATACATTGAACACCAGATACCAGATGGCCTCTGAGTCTGGGAAACATAGTGCAGAAGGGACCACAAGCTTTCACTCTTAGAAAAGTCCTCTGCTGTGTCTTGGAAGAGGAGATCTAGCTGGTTGTGGCAGAAGGAAATAACTGGCTTGCAGGGGTAAATCAGTGTGCCTCACTGGAGCAAGGCTCGATCGGTAGAGACAAAGATACTAGGAGTCATACTTTTCATTGGTTTTTATTTTTAATGGAGCTACAGGAAGCCTCCTCTAAACTATATGGTACAGGCATTTCAAAGTCTTCGTATTAGTCATTCAGTTTTAGCAAAATGATGTGGTTTTCAATATCTGGGGAACAATGAAGAGTATATATAATAATCTCTGTTCAAAGATCTCATTTCAAAGATCCTGTCTTCACCTTGGAGTCACACTCCTGTGAAAATGCCACTGCCACGAGTCTGTGGACCATGCTAGAGAACAGGAAAATGAGTATGTGCTTATCTGAAAATGTATTTTCTTTGAGTGATAATGTCCTTGAGCCTGGCCCACTGTCAAAAAAAGTGGACAGCCTAGGAGAGGAGTGAAAATTAAGATCTCAAGATTTGTATTTGATATTACTGAGGAGAACCCTGCTTCTGCAGAGCATAAGTAAATTCCATAACCATTTCAGAAGACAGTTTATTAAAATAAAATTGAACTATCATGGATAAGTAAATTGCCTCAATTAGAGGGAAGTTTTGGAAACAAAGCATTCTGAGAAGTTGATTCTGGCTCCATACTGTAAGCACGTTGAATTAGCCTTTGTCTGATGAATGAGTCACAGTATAAGTCTGTGACTCTCCTTACAAGATAACGTCTTCAAGTATTACTACTAAAATGTTATATTCCCCACATCCTGCTAAGAAAGAGTGGGACAGATGCTGCAGATTTAAAACTTTGACACTTATCCCATCTGGTCATATGGAAATTTAAGAGATGACAAAATAGAGGGATGACACTGACAAAAAGAATTTCTATCCCGGTTTCTTTAGTCATGTGGCGGACATGTTAGATGAACAGAGTGACATCCAGTGTGTTGGAAGTGCTGAGTTATAGTTCCTGTACTATCCTGAAATCCATCACCTCCTCTATCAGGCAGAGTGTTTGATCCCTTCAAGCTGGCAGGCATGTGGCCAGCTAAATGTCATCTCTGGTGTGATGCTCAAACCACTCTCTTCACAGGTACCAATATGTTAATATTATTTCTATAGAGTCTCCTAATACAACTCCTCTTCCAAAAGATCTTGGATCAAAAACATTGTTTGCTTCTTGTGCCCTTGGTCCTTGTGACTTTGGATGAATCTGTCTGCTCTCTTGTTTTGAGACTTAAGAACATGTGAATTTTCCCCTTGTTTAGCCTGATCTTTCTCTATCTAGTGACTGCGAAGTTGAGCCCTTGGAAAGGACAGAGAAGAATAGCAGCTGCTTAGCTTAGCTGTGAGAAATCACTTTGGCTGGCAGTTTGTGAAAGAACACAGTCTGTTGACTGGTAGTGATATAAATATTCAGGACTGGATTGACAGTATGCAGGACATGAGCCTGCTGGGAATAGTGAAATAGAGACATGACTTCTTTCCTTCTTTCGTACTCCTTTTGTGAAGGCATGAAGAATGTCCAGCTACAAGTTTCATTCCTTCCCCAAGATAAGCTGTTAGAGGACAAATCGAACTGAGCAGCGAGGAGGTTTTGTTGGTATTGTTTTCCACTTGGTTTCAACTTCTGCAAACAAAGCTAGAGCTGGTAAGTGAATATGGTTTAGATAGCTGCTTGGACCCTCCCAAAAGTGCTGAGTCTCAAGGCAGCTCTGGCTTCTCCTAGGCTGAGGAGGGGCTGGGCAAATGACAGAGAGCATTTTGGTGCTGGCTACATCAGGCCGTTTTTTTTTGTAGTTACCTCATTGCCTATCGGTCTGAGGTTTGATGCAAAAGATAATTAATTTCAATGACAGTGAAGCAGCAGCTCTCAGTGACACTTAGGGGGCTGCATTTAAAGGCTAATTAATACAGTGACATCATTACTGAGGAATGTTATTTGCAGTCAGATGTGGCCAAAGAGGCTAATGGTTCTACTACAAGACATAAACAATTAAAAAAAAAAAAAAAAAGGTTTAAATGCTTTTCTAGTATACATACTCCTAGAACTTTAAAACTGATCATTAGAGCCCTTTATAACTTATCTCTCTTGGGTCAGATGAAACCAGTGTGATTACTCAGAAGCACTAATAATATCCAGGTGGGATGAATATTAAAGCTAAGCTAAGAAGCTGCAGTTCTGCTTATCAGTAGACCAAAAACTGCATCGGGTCTGAGATTTTCCTAATAATATAGACTAGGACCTAGATCCATTTTTGTGTATTATGTAGTTGCATGTGAAGCAGAAACATTTTGTCTATGTACTTATATTTATGCCCTTTATTTCCCCTTTTCTTTTTGGGCATTTTTGTGTATGCAGCAGGAGTGCACCTGAGCTGAGGTTTGAAAACTGTTGGGTAATCTGCAGGCAAAAAGCATAGCAGGGGAAATGCATGAAAGGAAAACTACCAGATTGTGAAAGGAAACCAAGACTGACTTTTTGCTTTATTCTTATTGACACATGCTGTTTCTACTTCACATTCTTACGTTGCTGAGAAACCCTGTCATCTGCAAACAAAACCAGCTCATGCACTATAGAGCTGAGCGTGTGCAGAATGTAAAGAGGGAGATATCAGCCTACAAGAGGTTGCCACATTTCCATGCACACAAAAAGTAAGTTACTTTTTGGCACCAGAGTTACTGCCCTGACGTGCAACCTCTCTGCAGTTCATATATTTTATGTCAGGAAGTTTTTCTGACTTCCACATTCTTAAGTAGTAAATAAAAAGCTAGCGTTAAGTTATGAATTATGTTCCAAAGCATCAGTCAATATATTATTAAAATTACAGCACATGGGATTACTGCTCTATTATATGGTCTTTTAACCAGGAACACCTGACTCAGGGTAACTGAATATTTCTCCATACCCTTGAAAAGACAAGTAGTTTTAGTACTGGATTTAGTAAATTCTTGCAGAATTTACATCCTCTCAGGATGAAAAAAAAAGAGGCTTAGCTGTGGATTCCTTTCTGAGCTGTTCACCAGCATTTACCCAGTAAGGGCCAAGTCTGTCCTTGGATTTTCAGAAGAGTGGCCCTAACTAGGAAATGCTAAGACTGCAGGATTATATCTGAAATAAAAAATTTAGTCCCAGTGGTGAAATAACGGAACATTTTCTCAGCCAAAAAAGCTGCTTAGTAAGACAACCTGAGAGTAATGGACTGGCTATATTTGTATTGCTGCAGTGACACATTGCAAGACTCAAACTAAGAGGGCACAGCTGGCTCAAGATCCCTAATCGAAGATATTCATGGTAATGAAGCATTGTCAACAGTAAGCTGGTGGTAGGCAGATGGCCGTGCATAGGCTGCTGTGAGGGGTCTCCTCACGTTCAAATTCCCCATTATATCTGCAGGGGTCTTCTGTCCTTAATAGGGGACTTGTAGCTGGGCTTAATGGGCTCTGACTAATGACTAAAAAGGAAAAAAAAGATGAAGAATTAGCTCCTTTGTGATTTTCCTTTCTTTCTTCCACCCATCCTTGACAAGCTGTAAATGGATTTTCTGTAGCTGCTACATTTCACTGGGAAAATCAGCACGGTATCTGTTTAGATGATTAGTCATTATCTATAGAGTTTGTGCCCGGCTCTTGCACTGTAACTGTGTGAGACCAAGAGGGAACAAGGAGACCTTTCAGTTACCAAGTGAGAATTCCTACTGGGTTGTCTATGGGAAAAAAAAATTGCCCCAATGCTGTTTATCCCCAAAGCAGTAACAAGGCATGGTTAGCTTCATTGCTGGGCACCTGGCTCTGGAGACTTAGTTTCTGAAACCGTCATGACTACCTGGCTCCTCTTTAAACAGCTGCAACTGTGCACACTCAAACATGCTAGGTAAACATCACAGAGAGAGAAGAGACTGCAAACCCTCACATTTTCTACATTGTTTTAGCCCATCCTCTGCATTTTTAAAGGCTTCAGGTTTTCAGATATTCATTATCTAGAATATGTAATACAAACAGCTTTTTTGCTGATAAGGTTAAGAAAATGTAAAGTTTTAGTTCATCCTTCATGCTTAGCAAGTAATTTCAACTTCAAGGAAACCTCTGTGGAGTAACTTCCCTGATATCCCATGTTTGCACTCTGCAGCGAGCTTGTCATATGCCGTGTCACAGTGTTTGTAGGAAGTGTTGGGTCAATATTTCACTTTTGAAATCTTGAAAAACAGTGAGGAAAATTCATGAGCTGAGACTGCTGTTGTCTATATGGGGGGAGGCCGGGGGGAAAGAAACCTTCATAATTAGAAAAGAATGCTGTCTGTATAGATGTCCTTATTTTGGTGAGGCTGTGAGGTCTGCTGTAAGGCAGGAAAGGAAAACCCTTTTAATACAGACACGCTTTTTTCAAAGCTGAAGAACTTGAGAAGATGTGGGCTTTTTTCAAAGTATATGGAGTCCCCAAACAGATGCAGCCTTCAACTTCTTCCAGAAGCCCAGCGTAGTTATGCCACTGCACTGGGTGGAAGAGAATGCAGAGAGTAATTAACTGGGCATTCCTACCAGGGCATCTATGGAAAAAAAATTGCCCCAGTACTGGTTTTAAAAATGTGCTTTGGCAGGTGAAAACATGTGAAGGACAATGAGGGATGGAAGAGAGAAACCTGCTTTCACAGAAGGGAAAACGTATAGACAATTAAGGCTCCCTTTTTTGGCTTAGTACATCCGAAATATTTGAGAGAACTCTACATGGCATGTTTCTTAGAGCTGAGTGATATCCTGGTGTGTGTGAAATTTTTTTAACAAAAAATATTACATTTGTTAATAGTCTGTGATAAGCTTGTTGTCAGTTTGGAGCTCAGTCCAAAGAAATATGTTTTGTTTTGCAAGGAGGTGATTAACTCTGAGCATACTGCAAGTCAGAGAGAGAGAGTTTCCCCTGACCAAAACTTGAAGTGGTGCAACACCCATCATCTACTTGGACTCTCACAGATGTGTGAAGTTTTACAAAAGGAGCTATTACAGCAAACTTATCTGTGGTTTGCCAGTGTTGCAAAGGCATTACATAGGTTGGTTGAGAAATAAAAGGTCATTTCAGCACTCTGCAGAGCATGACTTAGTATTTTCAGACCTGAAAAAAGCATCTTATGACTGCTTCTTCCTTGGCTTATGGTCCCTCTCACATGAGATTCTGATGCCTATCTAGCCTTCTTTGAAAGGATTCAGATGCTAGTGCTTGTGGTTTAAAGATTTGTTGGTCTAAGAACATAAATGTTGGCAGCCTACATAGAATGAGTGACATGTAAAACTTTATGTAATATGGAGTGATCTTACCTATATCCACAGGGCAGTATGACTTTTCATTATCATCTCTCTTGGCACTGAATAAGAAATCCACAGTCTTAAAAAATAAATTGACTTGCTTTAACTAGGTAAGATATGGAGGTAAATGTGTTTACAAAGGAAGCTAAGAAGTAGAAGAGGTTTGAAGGAAACAGGCATAGAAAGATGGAAATAGCTATAGAGGAAAAGAGGAAGATGATGTGGACCAAAGAGAATGAAGGCAGAGAGTGTTGAAGTGAGGTCACAAGTTGCTTTTAGAAAGTTTTCATTTTGAGGATTTGGATGTATGTTTTTAAAAAAGAATTTGACTCCTTCTGTGTAAAGAAAAGAACCAAAAAGAAGGCAGAATTATTTAGTAAGTCATGGCTAGGGATCCTTCCCCAAAGGAACTTATTTGGACCTTTTGTTTTATTGGGGGAAGTTGCCAAGCATACATTGAACAGCATTGATGTAGCAAAGAAAGTTTGAACTAGCAGAGAAGGCTGTTTCCTCAGAAAATGTAATGACTCAGAAGTGACAGCAGCAGCAATGTCACCCGGTGAGGATCAGAGTTACTCATCATCATTGTGTGACTGGGCTAAATCAGTTCCCTGACACCGTTTTCAGAGATCTGCTGGTGAAAGCTCAAACTGGAGAAGGCTCTGCTGTGGCTGTCAAAGAGAAGAATGGTTTCTGAGGTAATATATACTAAAGCTGACTGAAAGATGACAACGCATTCCAGTTTGGGGTACTTGTTTCAAAGCTGTTGTGTGATATCTGCCCAATAATAGTAGAGAAATGAAGAAGTTGTTTCAGGGTCATTTTTCCGCACTTTGCTCTGTTTGCATTTACAGTTAGTAATTCTGCTTCTCCACAAGAAACAAGCGTATTAACACAGGCAAGCATGAAAACATAGACAAATCCAGAAGGCAGTTATGTTCAGTTGGCCTAAATTACACAGGTTAATTAACATAATTGAGGTTTGCTGGTTTATTGCAGCTGAGGATCTGACCAAAATAAGTACAGCGTGTAGCACAATTGTAATGTACCTTCAATTAACAGAAAATTAGGAACACTTGTAATTGCTAGTATATCTGGTAAATAACTGAAATAGATTCAATCACTCATTTCTATTTGAACTCCATCTGTAAGAAGTAATCGCAGGTTTTCTGAATCAGATATATAAAATGACTGTAATAGCTTTTGTTCAGCCATGAAATGAGACATTTGAAATTAGAGAGTAGATCACCCAGCATTTTGATAACGTGAAATAATGAAGTAGTAAAATGCTCTTAGTACCCTACTAATTGGTTATAACGGAAGTAAATTACCTTGATTGAAAAGTGCTTAATGGACAACTTAAGATAGCTTTCATTTCTTTGGGAGGTTATTGAGATGCTTGTTGTATTGTACAGACAAGAGAGTTTGGGTCAAAAACTTTTGGGGGAAAAATGCTTATCAGAATCCTTATTAAGGTAGCCTTGACGCTGTGTAGTAAGGTAGTCCAGTTTGAACTTGAAAACCACATTTCCAGCACTGATACAATTCTGCAGCTAGGATGACTCTAAGAAACTAAGCATTTGTCACCTCTAACCTGTCATGTCTCAACATGGATGTTCAGTGTAATATCACAATGCTTGTGAAAAAAAAAACAACCCCCCCCGCCCCCAAACCAAAAAAGTTGCCATGACAGCTTACATTAATGGAAGGACCATTGTTAGACTTCCTGACTGCAATCTGTGAGTACAACCAATACTAATATAAATGTTCCTTAAGAGCTCTGTGCCTCTCTGTGTCAGCTTCCGCCATGGGGAGAGTTCAAAAAGGAAAGAGAATATCCAGTGGGAGCCTTTGGAGAGCAGGGAGACTGCCCAGGGACTTACTGTCTAGGGAGACTATCTTATTGGAAAGATATTTCCAGTACCTCGCAAAAGGTTTTTCTCTTTTTCAGTGAATATAGACAATTTATACTTCCAACAGGGAGTCCAGATACAATTTGCTTTCTATTTTTAGCCTAAGTCATAATTTTGTTTTGGAGCAGGTTCAGGTACGTAGACTAAATAACAGAGACAATGATCAGTGCCAAAAGAGCAAAATGAAAGTTCCTGAAAGAAAAATCAGTCTTTTCCATACAGGCTTTAATTTCATTTTTGAACAAGGAAAGGACAAAAATTATCTCGATGGGAGGAGAGAAAGAAAAGACTGATTGATACAATGTGGAAAGGAACAGGAATAATTTTAATCATGTCAATGAAAATATTTTTTTTCAAACAGAAAAAATTCAGTTTTAACTGTCTCAGTTTAC
The DNA here is from genome assembly GCA_013400195.1 of Aramus guarauna. Classification (NCBI taxonomy): domain Eukaryota; kingdom Metazoa; phylum Chordata; class Aves; order Gruiformes; family Aramidae; genus Aramus; species Aramus guarauna. The sequence continues at coordinate 427,176 of VXBL01006551.1, read as the reverse complement.
CCACTGGCTGCTCCCTTTGGTACTTTCACTTTCTATGGCAGTATTTTCATTGATCATTGGACATTCCACATTTCTTCTTTCTGTCTAGAGATAAATACTGAATATCTTACAGTTCAGATGGTTGCTGTCCAGGTTAAAAGTGTGAAAGCAATAGTTATTTAATTGTTAATTTTATTTGGTCAGCATTTAGGGAAATAATTGTCTGCTTAACTCACTGCTTGATATTGTTTATGCTTGAAAAATAGTTTGAATGGAAGGATTATATCATGCAGTGTGCATGACTGCTGTGAATCTTGTCCCTGTTAAGGGTTTTTACCCATCCATCGTCTGGTCCTCTTTAACATAACAAACATTAAATAAGATCCCATTTGGAAAAGTCTGAAGTTGTGATAGCTTTCAATTATACTTAGGTATTCTTGGATTTCTGGTATCGTACTAAGGCTAATTCTACAGTCCCTTGGGGCTGTACAAAAATAATGTGAGCAGGCATTTCAGCAAGTTCTCAGGGTTAATTCCTGAAATTCAGATCCTCTCTTTGGAGCTAATTCTTTATGCACCTAAGTATTGCTGTTAAGCAACACAGGCTTACTTCCTTGAATAAAACTCACATGTGCAGGTGAGGCTTGTTGATATTTTTGTCTTCTGTGCAAATATGAAGCAGTGTAAATCAAACTAGGCTGTAAATACTTTCCATCACTGTTGCAATCTTGTTGCTTCAATACACAAACAGTAAAATACAATTTAGGGGAACCTGTAAAGTTAATAGTAAGATTTATTGAAATATTTACCCGTTCAAAGGCCCAATCTTGATATCTTTGTAATGAAATAAATTACTAAAGCCTAATGTAAGTATCTGCTAGATGTGTGAGGCCTGGAAATAAATTGTTCTGCATTTACGAAGTCAGAGGCAATGTATTTGGCATAAACTGTTTCATAAAAATTTAATACAGATCACTGCCTGACAGCCTGTTTTATCCTGTGTGTATTAAAGACAGTGTTTTTCTACTGAGTGCTATCATCTTTTTGACTGAAGTCTGCAACATCTATACCCATGAATTACTTTATTTATGTGAATACTTTTATTGAACTCATGCATGTAAATATTTTCAACATGGAGCCTTGGTCAGTGTAAATTCTTCAGAGAAGCAATTATAATTTAAAGACATATCAGAGATATATTTGTAGAAACTTCAGTGGCAAGTACTCTTCCTAAAATGCATTTTGAGAAAGGACATATCACTTATTAACCATTAAGAAGAAATTTACAGGAGTGTAAAAACATTGGATTTCTGTATTTTCAGAAACAATTTAAATTTTTCAGATGAACTTGTCTGTGCAGTCATGCTACATGTATTTAGGAAAAGGGAGATTTTTTTTTTTAACTAAGTACATTTGAAAATAAATTTATTGTAAATAAAATCTAATATCAATGTTTGTACTCCTACTGATTTCAGTTGAATTGCTAAATCAGATTTGGACCACTTGACTATGAAGAATTTGTTGATCTTTTTTAAAAAAAAGATCAAATTTAAGTCTAGTTGTGATCAAGCAAATTTCTACTGAGGTTACAGTTATACCAACTAATTTCAGACCATGTTAGCTGTTGACCCAATTTTTTACATAATGGGATACTTAAAGGAGTAGATTTTGGTCTTTCTATGGATGCATGAGAACACTCAAATCTATTCTGCCATTGCCCAAAACTGTTGGGCAAAATCTTCCATGTTAGCTAAATATATCCAGATAAAGATATAAAGTCAGGTTAGTACTTCAGTGAACAAGTTTCACCAATGTAGTAACTGAAATGTGTTTGGTTGCCTAGGATTTCCTGCTACAACATCTGTCTTGCTGAAATCTTTCCTAATACAGAGAAAAACTACTGATTCAGGTAAGAACACTGATTTGTTTTCTTGAGCCATTGAAGTGCAGACATTCAGAGACATGCATGGAGTCTTGTAATTCCTATTTTCTAACTGTGCTACGTAGTGTAAAGGGCTTCAGAAGCATCTTTCTGTGGCCAGGATGGAGTTCACTTTGCATGCCTTGATTTATTAAACATGAGAAGCACACCAGCAACTAGAAATGCCTGGCTGATAAGCTGATGCACTTTTTATCTGCTTTGGAGCCTGACTGACATCTTTGAACACTGTTGTATCTAAACAGCTTGAATATGTGACCTCATTCCTTAAATACCATCACTTGAACAGCTCTTGTTGCTAAAATAAAAGCAGTGTTGATTCTCTGTTGTGAAAACTCCTACAGATCCTCTGACAAGCGCAAACTAAACCACACCTTCTTTTACTATGACAAAAATGATTGCTTATTTGTAGCAATTACAGCGTACCTGTAGCAGCAATTACAGCGAAGGTATCGCTTGCGGTTTTTATCACATTCACTTTGTGTTAACCTGTGACTGTCACAGAAAGCTCTGGCATGTGGAATAAGACTAGGAGACAGACGTCAAGGAAAATGACCCAGAAAGGTAAAGTGGCTGAATAATTTTGTTTTCCTATACTGACAAGTAGTTCGTTAACTACTCCCTAAACTGAGGGAAGATTGGAGTTGAGCCAAAGTTTCCAGTGAGATAAAAAGAGGCCAGGATCAGCTTTCTTATTTGATGCTGTCTTTTAATGCTCGGAAATAAGCCTTCTGCAATGCAGGCCCGTGTCAGTACTTTGTTAAGTATAACCAGGATTTTAAAAACGCAAGCTATGCCCTCCATTCAAACACAACTATGTGTTTCTCTGGAAACAATGTTTGTAAGTTTTTTCCCAAGAGGTGATATTTGGAAAAGTGGAACTTTTACTGGGAAGCTCAAGTATGGACTAGTTAAAAAGAAGCTTAAAATTTTTATCGATGAAAACCATTTTTGTAAGAGGACTGATGTGCAAATTCCCTGCAAAGTAAATAAAAAGAAAAAATATTTTAATGAACGTATTTATTGACTGTTGTTTAAGCAGTCTTTTCAGTTCGAGTTTGGTGCTTAAAATAGTATTTTGAAACACAATTGTGACCATATATTCTCATACAATTGTTTTGCAGATACGTTTATGTCTACGGATGCAACCTCTGTTACGTGTTAGGTTTTGTTACTATTGACAGTATTGAGACAAGTGCTGTAAAGGCCAAAGGGGTCATAGGGCAGAAAGGATATTCAGGGAACTACCACACCTTTAACATAATCTATATCTCTATCCCCAAAAGCTGGCTATAAATTGTTTTAAATTGCATTTTATTTTCAGAAAATAACCTAATTTTCTTAAAGTAAAAACTTTTTTAATATAAATCCTGTTCTTAGGTCCAGTCCAGCAAATGCTTTGTTACTAAGCGTAGATTTGGATACTAGATAGGGCAGGTTGTGACTATGAAAAGGAACAGACATACAAGCACTGCAGAATCAAGACCTGATAGTTGGTGTACAAGCAAATGAGAGTGCTTATGGTTTTACTGATGGATGTGAGGGTCAAAAGAATTAGAAATTGGTGTTGTCCTTAAATTACATATTGCCTACAACCAAGATTTATTTATTGAAAGTTTTACTGGATTGAAACAAAGGTAGATGATGTGGATTGATTTATACTAAAGACAGCTCACTATTTTTAGTCTTTTCATCCAGTAATATGAATTACCATCTGGCTCAGTGTATGCTTGCTGCCTGTTTCTTAAAGCTTAGTATTATTTTGTTAAGGGAAGAGTATGACTGAGAATGACAACTTTAACTGGTATTTCAATTTATAACAACCAACTATAGCATTTACATAAAAATAAAGGACTTCAGTGTAACTTTGGATGCCCAACTTGCATTTTGGGGGAAAAAAGGGGTAAAAACTTGAATACAATCTCTGTAACTTTGGTAATCACAGTAGGTTGGACATTTCTGCAGGAGAAAGATAGTCGAGACAGTCAAGTTGCCAGTTTGCTGGGCACATTTGTATACCTGCTGGTGAGACAGGGAGGACTCGGATGAGTCTGTTTAGCACTTGGGAAGATGAGGGAATTGCTGCCTTGGAGAAAGCGCTTGGGTCGAGATTCCACAAGGCTTTAAAGGTCAAGAGGAAGCACCTTGAGGCCAATATTGAATGTGGCTGGCAACCAGGGTAACTAAGCCACTAAGGGAGTTATGTGCTTACTCTGTCTGCTGCCAACAAAACTCCTGCCAACGTCTTTTTGTAGTAGATGAAGTCTATTAATTCTGCATGCATACACATCAGCAGAAAGGGTCTAACATTACACTGATCTAAATGGAACAAAACATGGACATGAAGAAGGGCAGTCGCATCCGAAAGAGGCAAGGAAGTGTATTGGCAATATTCCCAAAAAGAAAGGAGAAACATTTTGCTCTCATGAAGGCACTCTGGTGATGTGCTGGACCAGAGATTCCTAGCATTGAGAAAGAGCAGTATGAGAAGTTGTAAGAGAAAGGCAGGGTTTAAGTTCTATCTGGGTAACATGGCCATTTTCTCTGTTTGCATTGCATTCATTTGCAGCCTTCTTTACACTCTGCATACAGACAAGTCAGGTGCACTGACAGTGCACAGAAGTGGCAGATGGAATAGTGGTAATGATTTTTAATTACATCTTTGTGATACTTGGGATATGAATGAAATTTAAGCTTCCTGATGATTTTATTAGATCCATAAGTGAAAACTTTACAGATTGAAGGAAAGAACTGAAAATAGTGCTGTGAGCAGATCCGTAATGAGTGATTTAATGAAGTAGTTAAATCCACTGTCGAACACAAACTGTTTTTAATTTGAAACATTGGACAGTTTAATCATTCTATCAAATGTTCGGAGGAAATCAAATACCCTGTTGTATAAAAAGCAGCTGGGACACAGGGAGAATGGCACTTATATCAGTGCTCTGTAAGAGGTCAATGACAATTTTAATTGATGCTATTTCAGTTCTTGTGGTATGTTGGTAACTAGAATAGAAATGTCTGAACTGCTTGTTATTAGAAATGTGTGGACTTTATTCAGGAGAATCTTCAGCTTAGAATCAAATATAAAGATTAGATGTGATCTGCAGATACAGGAAAACGGGTTAAGTTCAAGATTGTTTCATGGGTATGTCCCATTCCATTAATTTCTGAAAAATATAGGGAGTGGTGACATTCACTTACTTTCAAAGACACAGTTAATAGTTGATAGTTAAGCCAGATATCATTAGAGATGCATGTTGCACAAAAACTAGTATACAGTTCTAAAAAAAGATTATGAACAACAATTGCTTTAAAAATTTCTGTTCTTGATTTTTTAGACTTTGCAGAGCCCTTTTAGGGCTTGTTCTTTGTCAGCCTGAGATCACAGCAGGATCCTACTAAATCCATCTCTTGATTTCTTTGGTGTTGGTGTTGCATACCATCCCAAATAGAAACTGTGTTGCTAAACTAGTGGGAATAGGGGCTCACATTTGAATAATAGCAGTATTCCCAGTTTGGGTTTGCTTTCTTCCAAATATACAGAAGAAGATTGCTGTAGGGCATTAGAGACAATATTAGGAAACAGAATGTAGCTAATTTTGAAGGTAGAGTATTTCTGAAGTTTATCTGTGAAGAGACCTACTGTCATTCTTTCATTCATTCATTCAAAAAAAAAAATCCAGCTTTTGGTCTTTGCTATGGGCTGAAAGCTTGTAGTAGGGTATTGGGAAGTATTCTGTAGCTTGTGGTAGTGGTGTATGTGACAAGTGGATGATTTTTGACCTTTCTGGACTAAACATCAGGAAGGTGGACTTTGGGAGTCAGGTGGTCCCATCAACTTCATGTTTCTGTGATGTATGGTGAATTTGGTATCAGACTTTACCTTGGAGTGTTATTCTGTGCAGAGATATCTTCTGATACCATGCTTTTCATGTAGAACATGTTTCCTTTAGTTAATTTTGAACCTCTTAAGCCTAACTGTAGCAAGCCAGATTCTCAGCTAACACTAATTCCCAACAGCGTGTTGATTTCAGTGAAGCAGCCTGAATCTATAGAAGCTGAGGATCTCATCCAATAACTCTTTGCATAAGAAAGTTGGATCTGATTTTAGTGACAATTCTCTTAAATACATAATATGAAGTCTGTAAAGTGAATCTTTACCCAAGTTGATAAAAATTAAGGATCACTTCACTTTTCCCCAGAAGCAAATATACATGTGCATGATGCCACACATTTCTGAGGTTATCTTTTTAAAACAGTATAGTGTACCAATGTCATTAACATGTAAAGCTGCGCCAGCGTGCTGTGGTATTCTTAGAATGAGGTTGTGCTCCTTACACTGCAGAGCTGCGTAGAAGAAAAGCTCCCTCTGGAGAAAAAAGGGGGAGACGATTTCTGCAGGGCTGCTGCAGGCCCAGAAAGTGGTCCACAGTCCTCAAACTGATACAGCAGGCTTTCAGTGGTACTTCAAACCCTCAGGAGCATTAAGGTTTATATTAATATTGGTAACTTTATGTTAGAACAACACCAGCTTCTTTTTAAGTGTCTTCCCCCCCC
>VXBL01006551.1:404129-420686 GCA_013400195.1 Aramus guarauna | reverse complement strand
TTTTTGTAAGTGTCACCCCCCCCCCCCGCTAGCTGTGGTTCATGTTGCTTTCCCAAACTCTTGTCAGTTCAGCTCACTTGTGTTTCTCACTTCATCACACAAGTCTCTGGGTTTGAAGTGGCTATACTAGCTGAAGAAGTGATGAGTTAAATAACTGCTTCTCTTGAACTGTTGTTCATTTCCAAGTTTGAATACTGCGGGAAAATAACAGAAGATTGTTGAGGAGGATAGTAAACACGCTCAAGCTACTTGCAGCTGGGATGGAGAAAAACACATATATTGGACTAATTGTTGTTTAGCCTTGTGTGTTGGACAAGTAGAATATCCATGTTTGGATAACATAGGCCTGTGATGGACTTCGAGGCACCTTATTGAACATGCTTGTGATTCCTGCCCTGCTGTGGGAAAGATCAAAGCATAGTGGTACACTACGCCTGCGTGAATTCTTGAAATAAGGTGAAAACAGCAGGTTTGGTGATCCTCTAGCATGGACTGAGCCCTGCGATGCTTGTCTGCCTCTGCCTGGGTGCTACTTTGGGGATCCCCTGGTTGGTGAGGTAAGGAAAATAAATTTACTCTTTGCATTTCATCCATGGTTTTGTGGTTGCTCCTGTGTCCTGCCTGTGCCGGCTCACACATTTAGCATAGCCAGCAGGATCCAGGAACAAGCATACCATGACGGGCAAAAAAGTCAGGGACCAGGGAGATGACAACAGTGACTCCCCGTACCCATTATGGCCTGGTACTGACTGCTGGGCCACCATGGCCACTTTCCTGGCTACAGGGGCTCCACTGGAAGCATGGCCTGAAGTAGATGATAGGGTGGTGGTTACCCTCCAGATAACTGAAATGGCTATGGCTGGATTGCCATGGTAAGTGGCATCAGACTCTTCTTGCAAGTTAGGAGGGAGATTGGGATGGTTATTAGTTACCAGTCTTAAAGCTTTTGGCCATGAAGTTGTTGCATTATAGAGTGCAATGAGAGAATTGGAAAAGGAAGTCGAGGCTTTACAAGATGCAAAGGTGATCACACAAGAAGTAATTACTACTCAAGCAGAGCAGTGCCATGCACTGCAAGATACTATAGAATGGTTGATAGCACATATTGCTAATGAATGAGGGGAGGGAGTGAGCAAGCGGCTGTGTGATGCTTAGTTGCTGCCTGGGGTTAAACCACGACAGTCCTTTTTGGCACCCAGTGTGGAGCATAAAGGGTTCAAGATAATGACAGATCTATTTGGAATGTGCTAGATCGAATCTATAGTTGTTACTGCTGTTCAGCTGTTAATTGGCCAGCTTCTGCATTTGCCACGGGGCTTGCTTGCCTTACTGTATGTTAGAGTCTTAGCTCATTAGTGGCTGCTTTTTGCTTTCACTGCTTGCTGTACTGGTGTACTGCTTATCATCTTACCGTGCTGTGCCTGGGAACGTTTTGATAACAGCAATGGCTCATGTGTTGATTAGGGGATTCAATCTGGACAGGGTAGCAGTGATGAGAAGTATCAAAATGCAGCTTTTGAGCGGAGTACCTACCTCACTAAAACCTTTAACTATACCAGCAGTCACAAATGCTACTGGTATTGTAGGTGCCCTAGCAAATACCTTGAGGGAAATTGGGGCGGTAACTTTGGGGACCATCTGTGTGGGTGGGGAATAAAGCTGGCAAAACTGAAAGGAGTTACATCACGGGTGACGAGGAAACAGATGTGGAGTGATCTCGTACAAGCGGGTGTCCCACAATCAGAAATAGATGTGATTACAACATCAGAAATGTTTTGCCAATGGCAAAAGTTAGCGCCTAAGCAAAAAAAATGACCACCCTTGTCCCACCACCAACTCCTTGCCCACTCTCCACCCCATCTGCCACCTCAAGGCAAGGCACTACCCGGAAAATGCCAAAACAGCAGAAATGAAAGTTTGACAAGTCCTCCAAAATTGCCGCCACTCTAGCCTCTTACTGTGAGGGGGACCGATGCCCCATGTTCCTTTAACTATAAAGTGGTGGTCTGGGGGGATTTTGCATGTGTTAGCTCTGTTGGATACGGAGCTGAGGTTACTGTATTACATAGAAATATTAGTAATAAAGAAGCCACATCACACATCTGTGGATTTGGGGGAAATCTGACCCCTGCCCTCTGAGCTAAGGTTACCTTAACAATAGGAAATGCCATGTTGTTTACCACAGTTATGGTGTTAATTGCCCAATTCAAGAATATCTCCTCAGTAACTGAAGGGGGCCTACAGGAAAGATGGTGAGGGACTGTTTATCAGGGAGTGTAGTGACAGGACAAGGGGTAATGGGTTTAAGCTGAAGGAGGGTAGATTTAGATTAGATGTTAGAAAGAAATTCTTTAGAGTGGTGAGGCACTGGAACAGGTTGCCCAGGGAGGTTGTGGAGGCCCCATCCCTGGAACTGTTTAAAGCCAGGTTGGATGAGATTTTGGGCAACCTAGTCTCGTGGAGGTTGACCCTGCCCATGGCAGGGGGGTTGGAACTAGATGATCTTTGAGGTCCCTTCCAACCCAACCCATTCTATGATTCCATGATTCTATGATCTTGGGTATTGATGTGTTGGCAGGATGAACAAATGAAACTTCAAATGGTCGCTTCTGCTTCGGGACTTCCCAAGTGGGATTTACTATTCAATCTATAACTTGTCTTGCATGCATATGCAAAGTGGGATCCTGTTGTGCTGCCTGTGCCTGCCAAGGTGGTAATTGTAAAATAATACCGTATTCCAGGGGAGAAGGAGGAATTTACTCAAACCATTCAGGTATTTCAACAAGTGAGAATCATTAAGGAAACCATAACTGCTTTTAATAATCCTATTTGGCCTGTTCGAAAACTAGACAGCATTTGGAAAATAACTGTAGATTATAGAGAATTTAATAAAGTCACCCACACACACTCTTGCAGTTACTCTTATAGAAAAAATAAGCAAATATTTACAACCCTGGAAAGAGAGGATAGTCCTGTTTTCTTCCCTTATCACAGGTTGGCTTGTTGTGCTTTGTAGTCTTGTACTATAAGCACATGCCCCGCATACATTTATGCAAGATCGACATGTAAATACTTGGATCTGGTTGGCCTCTACTGTAACTAACTCATCTGCCTTTTGTATTGAGGAAGGATTAACAGCTGCAGATCTTTTGACAACATGTTTCATTGGTGTGCCAACCCCAGTAGCTGTATTACAGAATTGTACTATGCTAACTGCTTTTGATATTAATGTTCCTCATTGCTATTTTTCTGTGTAGGTAACAGCTGTATGCCAACAAACATTACAAAATCGGTTGGCGGTGGACTGTCTCCTCCTTTGACACCATAAACGCTGCTCTGATTTTGAAGGCATGTGTTGCTTCAATATAACTGATGAATCAGCCAGTGTAGAGGACAACATTCAGCATCTCCAGGACTTAATGTATCAAATGAAACAATCAACTGACAGGATGAGTAGGACACCTGATTCAAAGAATTACTGTAGAGATATGTTTATTCCTTTTTCTATATGTGTTTATTACATGCCTCTGTACATTACCCTGCCCTATACCCCACAAGCCCAAATGGACACCTCCAGCTTTGCCAGCCCCAGCAGAAGTGCTCCCTTGAGCAAGGGGGTGGAATGTGGGAAAATAACGGAAGATTGGCAAAGAGGATTGTAAACATGCTCAAGCGACTTGCAGCTGGGATGGAGAAAAACACATATATCGGACTAATTGTTGTTTAGCCTTGTGTGTTGGACAAGTAGAACATCCGTGTTTAGATAACATAGGCCTGTGATGGACTTCAAGGCACCTTATCGAACATGCTTGTGATTCCTGCCCTGCTGTGGGAAAGATCAAAGTGCAGTGATAAACTATGCCTGTGTGAATTCTTGAAATACAGGTGAAAACGGCAGGTTTGGTGATCTTATAGCACGGACCGAGCTCCGTGGTGCCTGCGTCCCTGCTTGTGTGCCTCTGCCTGGGTGCTTCTGCAGCTGGTTGGTGAGGTAAGGAAAATAAATTTACTCGTTGTATTTCATTCATGGTTTTGTGGTTGTTCCTGTGTTCTGCCACAAATACCTGTTGATTTTTTTAACCCAGCTCTAGTGTGCTTTCTAGGTTTTAGGTGGAATCCTTCTAAAATGCTTTAATCACATTAAATATTTAACCATAATAATGGTTTTGCTTATTAATACTATTATACATTCAAATGTCTTTTCAGCTTTTAATTGTGGGTGGGTTTTTTTGCTTAATAGTCATTTGAGGATGAATTCTTAGTCTATAAGAAGTTTAATTTGAGTGGTATTCATAAATGCAGAGACTCTAATTTGTTATTATTCATTAAATGAATGCATGGTTGTTTCAGAATATTGTCTAACTTAGGGTAACACCTTCCTATTTTAATATCTTTATACAACTAGAACAAGAAGAATAGAAGGTCAGGCTGTAAAGTCAGTCCTCATCATACTAAAAACACTGTAAAAACTGCATCTTGATTTATCTTGTACCAGATGTTAGACTTCTTGCCTTCAGATACCCATAAACAACAGCATTTTACTGTCGTAACACTTACATGCAGATGTCTGAGAGAAAAACAGGTCCTTAGAAATATGTGTTGGATGAGAAGGGAGAGTAGAAAATAATACAGGCTTAAATGTGTACCTGTAGTAACAGAACTTAGTCAAACTATAAATACATTCAGTGCAGCAAGGTAACTCAAAATCAGATTTTTCGTTGTTTTTCTGCCTCACCTGTTTTTCTGCTTGCAAGGAGGATTTTATGCCCTTTCCTTTCTTCTGTCTTCATTTCAAATAACAGAGCTGAATCAAACTATTAATACATTCAGTGCAGCAAGGTAACCTGAAATTACATTTTTCACTGTTTCTCTACCTCATCTATTTTTGTGCTAGAAAAGGGGATTTCTTGCCCTTTCCTTTTTGTCTTCATTTTTTACAATTTCTGTATATTGGGCTCATGATTCATTTCACTCTTCTTCTCCTAACCCTCTCATGTCTGGCCACAGGCCACTCTTTCAGAAACTTAGGGATACAGATTCCATTTTGTTCTGCCTATTTTCTTTCTTCTCCAGCTGCTGCTGACTGACACTGCTTGGCCTGTCCTCCCATCCAGGCTGCAAAGCACTGAGAGCTTGCTCCGCTATCATTCACAGTTTCTGTGTACAAATTCCCACCTTTCTCATTTGCCATCTCAATCACTTCCCCACATAACCATCACTGACAAGACCCCAAACTCCTAGCTTCAGTATTGCATTGCTCTTCCTGAGAAAGGACGTCATTCACACACATGGGCAGGAACAGCCAGCCGTTCTTCATACTTGCTATATTAGATGGCCATTATTTTTGGAAGAGTACCACACAGCTTATGGCAGTGTCAGAATTTCTGTGTAACAGCAGTGAGAACACAAATACCCAGCATTATCTCTTGCAGTAGTCTTGCGGGTTCCTTATCCAAGTATTGCCAAACCCCAAACCTGCCTATCTTGTCAAATGCCATGTGATGTTGCCCCAGGTGACATGGCTACAAACATTGCATACACATATCCCATATGTCTGTGTGGTGCCAAGACTCAGAAAAGATTTTAAAACAAATCAGTCATGTGCTGACATGAAGTCTGACATGAAGCCAAATAAATGGCGATTAAATTGTTCTGTATATTTTGCTATTAACTTCATGGGCATAATGATTCTTCCTGTCTGCAGAGTTGTGAGAAATCTGATTGAAAAAGAAAAACATAAGCCCATCCTGGCAGGAGGTATTTTTGATATCTATGTATCATGCAGGGGCTGTGGTCAAGATTATGAGTTCGTTGTGTTATGCTCTGTAAATAGGAGATTATGTAGTCTTTGCCTTAGAAGCTTACGGCTGAGGAGAACTCATAGAAGTGTGTGCAATTAGCTAGAATATAATATATAGTGCCTGTATATGTGATCTCTTATATTCTGGTCTACTTATCTACCTAAATTTAGTATTATGGGATGCTATTCTTAGCTGAGTGAAACTTTTTTTTTTACTTTTTTTTTTTTCCTCAATGCATGTATATATTTCCTTGCTTGCTTCTCGATCTGTCTTTCAAATCCAAGCAAATCCAAAACATCTGCAAGAGAAATCAACTACCCAATAAGGGTAGGTAGCAAACTGACTGCTCTTTTTCTACTGACCTCTTTGGTTTGTTGTTACCTCATTTTTCCAAAACACCCCCACACAACAGCGTCTTTCATCCACCTGTTGTATTGTGTTTTGTGAACTGTGTGTAGGAGGAATTGACTTCTTAACATGCCAGTACCGTGCATAATACAGCGAGCCTTGGTACTTGACTGGAAAGCCTAAGCACTCCATAGGATAAACATGAACCTAATTAAAGCCACACAGCCGGTCAGGCCAGAGACTTGTATTTGGCTTTTTTGGTTCATATTTTGCATATGCATTTATACATACATACATACGTATATATGCCACACACAACTCTAAGTGCATAAATACTTAGACTGAAAGAATATCCGTAATTTGAACTGAAATTTCCAAGCAGAGAGGAAGACAAAATCCCTAACACAGTGTAGGAATGCAATAAAAATGTAAATGTCATTCAGTTGCCATAAAATGATCTAAAATTGAACAAATGTATCATATACTATGTATTTATATGGGGGGCACGTGATTTCATTGTTAAAGCAGTTCAAATAGCACTTGCTACTCCTGAAAAATATGGGAGATGATATCCTGTACCATTTTTAGGAAAAATATGTTCGCCTTTATTTTGTTGCAGTTAGATGGATGCTATATGAAGAAGTAAGAAATAACTGGTCCTGCGCTGTTTAAGTCCAGGGAACTAAAGTTAATAGTTTTAGATTGTGCCAGTTGCTAGTGCTGATCTTTCTATTCTGTGGGTCAGCAGCTGGAGGACTAGTCCATTTTAGCATCCCTTTTTGTCTGCTCTCAGCTGTCTTTCCTCTTATCCCACAGTGGGATACGTAAATTACTTTTACAAGTTCAGCATCCTGGGACAGCCACAGAAATGGGTTTTCGGGAGGGAAAAAAAAGAAGTGCCTAAGATCAGGGCAGAGAGGCTGAGTCTACAGAGGTAGTAACCACTTGGTGAAAAAGCCAGGATAGAAGTTTTCATGATGTATTTCATTTAGTTAATATAAAATGCATATGCATCTTGGTGTCTTACAACCTTTCTTTTTGTAATATTCTTGAAGAAAAATGAATGATATTTTGCTTCAAAGAAGGAGCTCAGTACAACTATTGAACATCTGTACAAACTTCAAGCTGTAAGAAGAGCTAAACCAGGTCAGACGAGCAGCAACATGATGACAGTGATGATCTGTGAGGGCATTTGTCTAAAAGTGGACTGAATTGAAGGATTCCTCTGAGACAAGGGTTGCAGGTAAGCATGGCCCTTGCATAAGTGCTGAAAAGAGACCACATGAGTGATCAGAGGTACATCTTACCATCGCATCAGTTACATGAGCATGCCAAAGTATAAAGAAACTGCCTGTAAATTGTCTGTGATCACACAGCTATTGAGCAAAATAGATGAATTCTTACATTTAACTAATAGGAACAAGGAGGCTGTCTTATCATTATCAAAAGAATTTATTTAAAATGGCAATCAATAGGCTTGTTGTTTTAAGTTAATTCTTTTTTACTTACAAAACAGTTTTACACTGTAGGAAATACAATGTGCTGAAAGAATAAACTAAATTGACGTGAATTCAGTGGCAGCCTGTAAGTATGCACATATTTGTATGCCTTATTAACTTGTTCCTCCTCTAGATTATAGTCTAGGTAAAAGAAATTACTGCTAGTGGAGTGTCAAAAAGTTGCTTGTCATCACTCAGAGAGGTTGGCTTTACAGCAGAATACACAGTTGAAGCAGCATATTACTTTATTCTTTTAGCAGCAGTTGTTTGATTTGCCAGGTGACATTTTGGAAAAAAAAAGGGAATTTTAGGGAAGTTACTATTCTCATGAAAAATCTGAGTGAACAAGGATTAGGTAAAAATAAACATTGCAAGCAAAGAGAAATGGAGAATGAAATAACTTTCTGAGGGTAGACACTGCCTGCCAAGTTGTAATGTGCTCCATCAGAGAGATCTGTTCAACATTACTATAGCACAATGCAGAATTTACAAGATCTCTTGAAGATTGCTGGTTCTAAATTCTGATCTTATTTTCTAAAGCTTAAAGTGGGTAAAATTTGGATGAGAAACAAATAACATAGAGCTAGCTACCTCTAAAGCCAAACTGATTTTTTTTTCCAATTTACCCAGGAATTTCTGCCCAGGATATGGTCAAGTTAGAGTTATTTCCAGGCTCACACATTAAAACTTGCATTGTTGAGTGACCTGATTCTACCTGATGGAATAAAACCAGTTAATCTTAGCTAATAGCCTGTGCTGAAGTAGTAATTTGAGCAGATGTTACATGGTATTCAGGTACTCAGGTTTTACTGAAATATATTAGTTTTTCACAAGTTACAATGAGAAGAGTAAAAACTGTATTTGCACTGAAAAAGAGGCATTTGAAAATAGCTTAGAATAAGTGATACCTACCAAACATCATGCCCTAGAAAGTCTGACAAACCTTGATTTTCTTTGGGGAATAAAGTAGCCCTATGTAACTTCTCTTTCATGCACTGTTTTTTTCAAGATCTTTTCCTTTTGCTTCTGCTCCTTTTCACAGGATATATCAGAGGTAATTCAGCCTGCAAGATTTATCTCCATTTTTTTTCCCTGCCCCTGCCAAAACTGGCTGCACCTAGTTAGTCTTCACCATACTTCCATTGGCATGACTCACCTAAAATACATCCCTATCTACAACACTCAGAAACTAGTTCCGAAACCAGTAAAACTAGCAAATTCAGGTTTCCTATAGCTTCAGGTCTCACATTGTTTGCATCTCTATCCTGGAATATCTTCAGTCATTCTCACATCTTTCTTCTCCTCCTTTTTGGTCTTGCCATCTGGGTGAAAGACTGACATGCTTGTAAAAACTACATACTAGCTGATGGCTCCCAAACAGAATGGATAAAAACCAAGTTCTCCCAGTTCCCTCTCCACAGGAGAGCTCATCAGCTCATCAGCTCTCTGGAATTTAGCCAGTTGCTGATTTTTACAAAACTATCAGGAATTTAATATCCTTGAATCGTCTGCCACTGCCATAGTTAACTGAAATTGTCCAAAGTGTTCCAAAGCTGGAGCGTTTTACATAGGGAAAGGTGAAGGAGATAAAGGGCTTCAGTGTATGATCAGCTTGATGTGATACTGAGAAAGCAGGGTGGTAATGTTGAAAACTTTTTTAGCTGTCCTATCTTTGTCTGACCCAGATAAAAGGAAGAGCTCCCTAAACGCTCATAAGAAAGAAGCAGCACTCAGAGTCTTGGTGGTGTCTTCCAAAGCTGCCATACTTTTTGTCTTTGGAAGCCAAAAATGCACTGCAACCCCAAAACACCACCATAACTCAAGTGAAGACTCCAGCTGCTGTAGTCTGATAAAAGCAGTTACAAGGCATAAGTTATTAAGCAGTGAGCAAAGTGCTAGAAGATGACGGGCCGGTACTTTTCAAATGTGAGGCATTTAAAATCAGTACTGTTGCTTCCAGTGCAAACTTTGCCTGTATATTTAAGTTCCATAGTCCCAGTAGCAATGTCATCAACCTTGTCTACAGTAATGGTGAAAATGTTGCTACTGCTACTAGCAACCTGTTTACTCCTCGGGCATATTTGGCAGCCAAGGGAATAACTCTGAATGTTGGTTACCAGGCTGTTTCTTTCCCAAGTGGGTAAATACCAGTGCTGAAAAAGAGCAAAAATGTATTTCTAATTTAAATTATATGCACTTTTCCTTTTAAAAAGCAAACCAATTTAAATTCCAAATTATTATAACTTTTATGAATTCCTGCGTTTTAGAAGAGATATTAAAATAATGTAGATAAAATACCATGATTTCAGATAGTTAATTTTTGCTGTTGGACTTGTAACTTCTAGTCTCCAAACTAGTAACATCACTAGCTCAGCATCTGGAATCAGAATGGTGGAGCTGCCAGATCAGCTCTTGCCACCCGCACCTTCCCCTGACTATGCAGGGGACATACTTTCCTCAGTTGGTTTGTTCAGCTAATTCAGCTCAGTCACTTGTGCATTCCAAATTAAGAACTATCAGAGGTTGAGCACCCCTGATTTAGAGAGGCGTTAGGTATTCTGAGCCTGGAACATGCCATCCTAATTCTGTTTGTGTTTAAATGAAAAGTAGGATGGGAGAACAGGAATTAGAAAAAGTAGATCTACCTTGATCTGTTTGCAACAGGTATTAATAGAGAATGGATTTTTTTATGTCTAGGTCCAACGAAGCTGGTAGCGGTCCCTATGTTCCTTGGGGGTGTAAAGTTTTATGGCCAAACCGGTAAGTGAATAATTTAATTGTATTTCTTAAAAGTGTGAGGGGCTGAAGAGTAGCCATATTAAACCTAAAGTGGGGCATTACCTGTATTCTGAGTAATTTGAAAAATTTTCACTATTCATTCTGATTCCTTAGAAAATTTCAGGAATGCTCACAGAGTCTCAGAAGACTTCACATTACTGTATGTGTAAATTTTCTACAGTGACCTGATGAATTTAGAAAGTGGTATTAACAATCACATAGTGTACATCGTTCTGCCATATTCCCATGGTTTTGTTTTCCTAACACACTATTATTAAGGTGTGAACGGACACATTTGATTCAATTTTGTTATTAATATATTGCATCATTGTAATAATGAAAGGTAAGTGTTTAGTCTTTATTTTCACTTAAGGACTTTTCTGATTGACTGCATGCTCCCTCAGAGTGTCCAACCCTCACTCCCCTGCCTAGGCAAAGAGGAAAGGACTTCAAGGAAAATATTTATTTTGAATGGATACTATCTGCTTGTTGGGAACTTGTTAGTCTTACAAGTTAAGCAGCCTTCACTAGGATCAGTATTTAGATAGGAGGTTATCTGGGAACATGGAAATGCTACAGGAAATGTTTGAGGGTTTTGCACAGAAATCTCCTATGTCTGCTGTGTAAATAGTGTCTTCTTTAGGTGCGGAAGGAGCCCACTGCTTAGGGTTCTATGCATCAGTAAGACCTAAAATTGGTATCTTAACTGTGTATTATCTTTTGAGACCTAACAGTTCTTTGCAAGGAAAAGAATAGTCAGACCAAAATCTGATTAACAGTGGATTCCTGTGCAGTTTTAGCAAGGTGAATTCCTCATGGCATAGTCTCGTTTGCTGGAGAGCATTGTTGCTTTGATTCACTTCAAATGCTCGTATATTTTAATGGTGAGCAAATATATTCTTCTTCACTGTTGTAACACTATTTTTAATGTTATGCATCAGGTTTGGTTCCTTTGAATGAAAGCCTAAACAGTCCAAGTTGTGGCCTAGGAAGAAATTACCCAGATGTAGGAATTTAAAGCTACAGCTAATGGCAACTTTTCCCTCATGGCAGCTGGTGTAATTTAGAGCTGTCCTTACACCACTGTCATTTATGCAGATGGACTGGCTCAGCACCCAGCTGGCTGGCTGAAGGGAGTTTTAAAGAATGTTTTGTGACAGATCTGAATCAGAATACTGTACATTGACATGGTTATTAGGACATTTATTATAGAAATGGACTGGTTTGATTTATCAAATTGATGTTGGGAGCATTAAAAAAAAGTGGAAAAAATGGCTCCATTTAAGTTGGCCTATGGGATGTCAAGAAAATGTTAACTATTGCGAAGGACCAGGCTGAAAGGCAGGACCCACAGAATATTCTGATAAAGCTGAGCCTGACTTAGTTACCATCCAGAGATGGTAATCCCTCTGTACTATTGCTTTAACACTTTTCCCCTCCATATGCTGCATTTGTATTAATAAACTAAGCAGTGATTTTGTCACAACATCCCACTACTGATCTTGAAAAGAAATACAGCAGTAGTTCAAACAAAGACAAACCTGCTAGGTAAATATGCTTGATACCCCAGGCACTGCAGCACAGGCAAAAAAAATCTGAAAACAAAAGAATCACAGAGTTTTATCCTTCCATAGATAAAAACATGATGCCTGAAACCCAGAGGATTGCACTTCAAGCTTAAAAAGAGGGACAGAAATCTAACCATCCTTGCAATTTTAACTCCATCTTTTTAAATCGCTATCTTGTTTGATCCCGCTGTGAAGTGACAAAGCTGCATTTGTCCCATCACAATTATTTTCCTAGTCTACAATATGCTGTGATATCGTATTACTTCTGTAAGATCAAGCAGAAGGTCACAGTGGACAGAAAAAAATGCAGCTAGTACATGGCCATTGTCAGCACTGCTGTGGAAATTCAGAAACACACCAACTGGCTTTGTCACGTGCTGAATGCTTTTCTTCCTCAGTCTGCTATATGAAAACATCTCATGAAAACTAAGTTCGTAAATAAACTTGCTGAATGTCTGCAAAGTACTCCTACTTGTTGACAATCCATATAAGAATTGTAAAATGTTTTTCTAAAGAGCTAAAAGAAAGGGCATTTTGCAGTATATTTTCAGCACTGGAAAACTATTTTCCTCTTGCTTGTTAATTTGACTTGCTCAGGCTATCTGGAACTCCCTTCCTGTTTCCCTCCAAGACCTTTACTAGCTTCCTTTGTCTAAATAAAAAACCCCTTTCATTTCTCTTTAAGTGATGATGGATTCTCTTTCAAGCATTCTGATAAAATCAGCCAAATTGTATCTAGATTTTTCCTACTTGTAGATGATTACAAATCACTGCAGTTAGATAAGTTAAAATTAGTTTCAGCACTGTGTCTGTACTCAGAATTTTAGAGATTTTTAACAGTACCTTGTAGCTTTAGGGTATATTTTAATGGAATCTTAAAATTCCATTTTCTTGTTTAAGCAAGAGATGTGAAAAATAGACTAGCTGGTGAAATTATAAAGACTTTATTCAATCGAAGTATTTTTATTTGCTATGCAAAAAGTGCAGATTTACAATACAAAAATAAAAGTCTATTAACTTTCCTGGTAGGTAATAAATGAGTACACAGAAAAACTGTGTAAACTCCTTATAGTAAAATATTTCAGGCCCAGTCATCTTCTGTGACTGGGGTAAAATGCCACTGAAGATTACAAACCTCTATTCATCGATAAGGTCATTAAATCTGGCCTGTGTTTTTTCCCTCACATAAAAGCCATCACCCTATTGTTACTCATTTCTTAATGCAATTTAGTTTATTAAGCTTCTTCAAAGAGTAAAAGTGTTCTGAGAATTTACATTACCCAGAACCAAGTGCCCCCCCACCCCCCCCGTATGTTCTCCACATTGACTAGTGGTAGGAAAAGTGAGGAAGTATTGTTAAGATTTTCTTTGCATGCACGTACACTGTGGCAGCTGGTGTAAGACACTGGGTAGACATAGCTATCAGGAAGTAAAAAGAAGACCGAAAGTATCTGTTTGTATCCTAAATCATGACCAAATTAATTACAGGGTCGGTAAGTGCTAGAATTGGAGTTACAGCAGAGATCTAGGGCTGTGGTCCTCCATGTCAGGACCTGCCGTTTCTACCAGATCAAAAATACCATTCAGGGATAACTGACATGAGGTGAGGTTCAAGGTCGATACCTAAACTGACTGAGCTGAATGTCGGGTTACATTCTGTCCTAAGTAGTGTAATATAAATTTCAGGAAAGATGATGGGAGCCACCGAGCCTGTTCCATCTTTATTTCTGCATATGCAGTCCATTGTCTGTAACAATAAAAGTAGGAATAGAATTTAGCCAGAACTTCCATGTTTTACATTTAACAATACATGGAATTTAATCCATCCATCCTGCTGCCACTGTACCATCCCTTATATCATTGTAAAAAGGGCTGACTTGAACATATACATGGCTAATTTGTAAATAGAAGATACAAAATCTTAGGGAAAAGAATGAAGTCTAAAGCCCTCACAGGCTGTTAAGTGGTTATTCACCTGCTGTGAAATTTTTATCTCCATCAGGGTAACAGTGTTACTTTCACTGTATTTCTAAAAAGACTTGTCACATTCCTTCTAGTAATTTCTGGAAGAGATAGGGAATATTGATGTCTTTGTAAATCCTTGCAAAAAATCCCATCTGGAGCTTTCTGTGCCTGAACTGAGACTGGATCGGGTGCAGGGAAAGGCTGCTTGGAGGAACAAGAGAAGGGTGACAGCAGAACTTCTCTAGAAAAGAACAATTTAAAGGGAAAAGGACTTCTATTGGCCTTAAGCAAATGGAGACTGGAAATTAGAAGGAGGTCTCTATGATTATTTAGAAAATGAGATACTTCAGAATAGCCTTCCCAATACAAATAGAAGCAACAACCTGCTCCACACTCAAATGTTTAAGTTCAAACAGTTCATACAAATAATATGATACATTCTTCTGAGACAAGAGAGGACTCTGGGATGCTGGGACCCCTTAGAGCCCCTCCATTCGTGTGTTGCCATTCTGCTTTTTAAAAAGCGACTGAATGCTGGAGGCCTAACCCCCGTTCATGCTAGAGACTCTTTGCAGTGTGAAGCGTAGCTGCCCCCTCACCACCTCCACATACGCCCAACAGAGCCCAAGCGGGAACTTCTCCTGATGCTAGAGCGTCAGTCACTCTGCTCAGTGGGACCACGCACCTAAATATGCATCTCTGCATACATTGCATCCTACACGGCAGAACGCAGGTAGCAGGAGAGTTGTTCCTTAAGTTCTTGTGTCTTACCGAACTTGCAGTTTGCTTGCTCTGAACGTTGCCATGAACTAATCTCTTTATGGGGACAATAAATCATCTGTGGGTTAAAAATCCCTAATAATAATGGAATAATATTAAGTATAGAATTGTAAGCCCTTTTGGTCTTATTGTGGTAGCTGTGCGGTGGAAATTGCATCCAAATATACGCCATTTTAGTTTCATTAAGTGTTACCCTTAGGGCTTTGGCCAATGTTCCGTCTCTGAGCAGAAAGCAAGAGACTGCACCAGAGTCTAACACAGAGATATATGCCAATTTGTGCTTTGTGAGCAAGCTGCCATTTTTTCTCAGCAAGCTGCTTAATTCAAATTTTAAAGAGATGGTTAGATGCCTTCAGATGACTGACCTAAACCGAGTGGTTAAACAAGTTTTACTCTTCTGAAAATGTCTCCTCTGGTTTTTTTTCAGACGCAGTAAGTTTTTTTGCATCCTGTTTTGGTGAAAACTTCCATTCCCGTCGGAGGAAGGCTCCGCATCCCACCCCACGGGTGATGTTCCTGCCTGCGCCGGTGCCCGAGGAGAAGGAGCCGGATCGGGAAGGAGCCTCTCCCCCTCCCGGCCCCGCAATGCGGAGCCGCCCGGGATGCCTCGGGACCCTTCAGTCACATCCAGGGTAAGAGAAACCAGGTTACGGTTGATCGGTGCCTTGCAGCACGGGTCCCCGAGGAGCGCGATGGTGCCCTTTTTTTAACAGCTAAGGGGTTCTGGCCNGCCCCAGCGCCCCGGTCCCGGCTCCGGGGCCCCGGCGGGCCGCCCCCGCTCCACCCCGCATTCTCCGCGATGAACTTTACCCGACTTCTCCATCCCCGCTTCGCCATCCTTCGCGCCCCGCCCCCTCGCTGCATATTCATGAGGCGGCCGCACCCAACGCCGCGCTTCATTGGCGGTCCCGCGGCCCCTCCCGCTCGTACTGGCCGTTGCCGCCGTCGCTCAGCGCCGCGGCGGGCGGGGGGGGGCAGGGGGGCGCGCCCCNAGAGATGGTTAGATGCCTTCAGATGACTGACCTAAACCGAGTGGTTAAACAAGTTTTACTCTTCTGAAAATGTCTCCTCTGTTTTTTTTTCAGACGCAGTAAGTTTTTTTGCATCCTGTTTTGGTGAAAACTTCCATTCCCGTCGGAGGAAGGCTCCGCATCCCACCCCACGGGTGATGTTCCTGCCTGCGCCGGTGCCCGAGGAGAAGGAGCCGGATCGGGAAGGAGCCTCTCCCCCTCCCGGCCCCGCAATGCGGAGCCGCCCGGGATGCCTCGGGACCCTTCAGTCACATCCAGGGTAAGAGAAACCAGGTTACGGTTGATCGGTGCCTTGCAGCACGGGTCCCCGAGGAGCGCGATGGTGCCCTTTTTTTAACAGCTAAGGGGTTCTGGCCGCTGTTTAAAAATGGAAAAAAAAACAAAACAAAAAGTAACACTAGTCCTGGCAGAGGAAAGCGATGAATCACGACACGCACTCACAAGATGTCTGTCACGCTGCTGCCTGAACCACAGCGCGGCCCGCGGAGGGACGGAGGGATCCCCCGCTCCGTTAACNCCCTCCCCCCGCAGCCGGCAGAGGCACAGCCCTAGCGCCGCGTACTCATTGTTCCGACAGCTCCAGGCACCATGGACGAGCTGGACCAGTCGCCCCTGGTCTCCTCCTCCGGGCCAGCACGGCCGCAGCAGCCCCAGTTCAACTACCAGTTTGTGCTCGACGACGAGAAGGAGGAGGAGGAAGAGGAGGAGGAGGAGGAAGAGGACGAGGACGAAGACTTCGACGAGCAGCTGGAGGTGATGGAGAGGAAGCCCGCCGCGGTTCCCGCCG
>VXBL01006551.1:381339-404112 GCA_013400195.1 Aramus guarauna | reverse complement strand
CCGGTTCTCGCTCCCTGCTGCCCCGCCGGGACGTTCCCTTTGTCTGCCGACCCTCCGCCGCCTCCTGCGGCATCGCTCCCTCCCCTCAGCCGCGCCGGGGCGCGGCTCCGCTCCCCGTGGCCCCGCCGCAGCTCGTGCGGGAAAAAGGGCTCCCCCTCCCCCTTTTAATTTTTTATTTTTTTATTTTTTTTAAATTTTTTCTTCTTCCCTGCTCTTCTCCTCTCTGTTACGCTAATAGCGGGAGGGGGGGAAGCGCCGCCCCGGCCGCCGCCTCGCACATGGGCCGCCCGGGGGCGAGGCCGAGGCCGCCGCCTGGCAACGGCCGCGTCGCGAGGGGGGGTGGGGTGCGGGGGGCAGCGCCTGAGGTAACGGCCGCGGCCGCCCGTCTGGATCTGCGCCGCCTGCGCGGGTCTGTCTAGCTGGTTCTTCCTCCGGTGCAAAACCCACCTGCGGCGTAGCTGCTGCTTTCCCGTCCCCTCGCCGCATCGTCCCGGGCACGGTTCACCCGCAGGGCGGTCCGACACAGCGGCCTACGGGGCTGGGCGTGGGGGGCGCCGGGCAGCCCTGCGGCAGGCACCCGCTGCGGCCATGGGAGCGCGGGGGAGGAGGGAAATAGAGATGCTTTTAATCTTACTCATCTTAAACAAATCACCTCGCTGGGAGGGGCGAGGGAGAGGAATTAAGGAGCAGCGTTGCCTCCTTTCCTAAACCTGCTTCACGGAGGCAGGGAGCCAGGCAGAAGGTGAGAGGATGGGTGTCTCTGCGGGCCTGGCAATAGCAGCCAGCAGCCCTTTGTGGGAAATGCTGCTCTCCGGCTTCAATGAATCGTAAACCCCGAGAGGAAAGGTAAACTAGCGAAGTATGTGAGGAAGCACAAAAGGCTTACAGGCTGGTCGCTGCTGTAGGTGTGGCAGTACTGGGAGAAAAATGTCAACCTCGCGTCCTGCGTATGCCTCCTGGATGGCCGCAGCTGGCCATAGTGGTCATCTGCGCTTATCTAAGGGGATCACCCCTTAATGTTGGGGTACCCCGAGTTCAAAACTGCCATAGCAAACGGCTTGCTCCCCCCTGAACAACTGCCAGTGCTGCTGAGTGCCAAAACCCTTCTTGCAAGGTCTAATCTAGGAGCTGACCCTGCATGACTAATGTGTTGCCTGCGGATTGCAATTGTGCCTTGGCTTTGCTTTTGTGTAGTTCAAAATGAGAGCTAACTTGAGGCTGTTAAAACAGTGAAAGTGAACAAATCGAAGGGCCTTATCATGATGATGCATTCTTCATTGCTGTTGATAGTGGTATGCGGTGTATGTTTTACAGATGCAGTATTTCAATAGTTTGATGTCACGGTATGAGTGAGCATACCAATGACATACTCATGATCTAAAAAAAGCAAAGCATCTGGAACAACAACAAAAAAAGGTCTGTTTCTAAACCTGAATTTGATTTTGTTTAGGGGGTTTCACAATGCATTTTATTTGCATATGTGACAGGATTTCATGGTTAGTTGTGCAGTTGTCTTTCATGAAGCCTGCTCTTTTTGTTCTTTTGCAAGCTCTCTGTGTAGCAATACGCCAATGAGATTTTTTTTTTCTATGTTTCCACCATTTGGATGAGAGATGATGACAAAAGCTTGCAACAGACTCAAGAGGAGGGATCCTGTATCATAAATGAGCAGAAATTTCTCTAGGCAAGTTGTTTGAGTGGGGCTGTGGAAGGTTTGAGCGGAACAGAATGGAAGGAATAGGATCAACCAGGTTTTGCTGTTGCTTTGAGAAGTAGGGATACAAGTGTGGTTTCCACAGCTAATTTGTTTTCTACTCTCTGACCCCTGAAGGATAAGGCAAGGAGCACAGTAATTCCTGAAATGTATCCTTCTTATTTTAGAGGAGACCTAATTGTGTTAGAATTGGGTAGTGTAGCTGAGAAGTGGTGTCAAAGAATTATAAGACCTAGTTGGAGGGGACAGAATTTATCAGTGATGATTAATTTAGAGCTCTGAAGTGAGGACTGGCATCTCTGGGAGGCCTGGTTTCCAAAGACAAGGTGTTGTAATACATAATGGTCACCTAATGATGGGTTGGAATATTATAGGCTATGTTTTAGGAACTTGAAACTACTAGATGAGAACAAATTGTTTTAGTAAAAGCATCGTCTAGTTATGTCATGAATACTTTGTTCCTCTCAAATGCAGGAGTACTTAGTTTCGAGCATGTTAGGTATCCATTTAAACATCAAGGCTTTTTTAGTTTTGCATCTAGCAGTTCACGTTAAAACTATCTCCATCAAAATACTCCTGTTCAAATAAGTTCACTTTCAGTTTTGCTGTGAAATTGGCAAAATCAGATTGATGCCTGCAACTTGTGGCCTGGTGACCATGGTACGGATAGCCACGTGTCTGAGATGGCGCTCTCTCTTCTGGAGGGTTACGGTTTCACTTACTTTCAGCTCTGTTGTATGAATTTGAGGTACAAGCAGAGAATTGTAGTTCATAATCTACACGTTTTGGAAATACTCTATTCCCTTCATATTTAAAATCTAAGGCTTTGACTTAGTGCAGACTTGAGGCAAATAACTTTGAAATTCTATTTCAAAGAGAAAGTAGCATTGCCTCTAGTAAGTGTGTGAAGAATAGTAGAGATTCTTTTATCTGCAACATCAGGCCATGGTGCTGCTTTTTGTCAGTATAACAATAGAGGAAAAGTATGGACTACTTGATAGCCCATTAAAATGTATTATTTATATCTGGAAGTGTTTTAAAAAGTAAATCTTACTATTAGTCACATACTTAAGGGTTCAGTGTCATTGTTATAAGAGACTGTGACATAATTATATGTAATGCAAGTCTCTGTGTATCAGCAGCCTACCTTCTTAAGAGCTAATATAAATATTTGCTGGAGAAGAAAACAAGCAAGAGGACTGCAGTAAAACTTACGCTGTCCTGGACACATTCTTCCTTTGCTACTCACTGTTACGTGGGTAGCAAAAATTACAATTCTTCTTGAGAGGTTACTACTTAAATATTTTGATTACCTAAATTTACATATAGTGCAAAGAAAAGTAAATTTGAGGTAGTTGTACATGGTAAAACTAGTGTACTTTTTTTCCTAGCTGCCCAAAGAAAGACTAACCAGTAAACTATGGTAAGAAGATAGATGCCACATTCCACCTTTAAAGCCCTAGATCCCAGCAGCACATATTGCTACTTGTAAAGGCACATTATGTGTCATTTTCTTGGAAAAGACTATCGTGATTTGAAGTTAAACCACACACTTACAAGAAACCTGTATAGTAAACCCACCAGACTGGCCACAGACCAGCATCCAAAGTAAATAAAGATGTCTCCCTGTGTGTCAGTTGCCTGCAACTTAGCCACGGTTCAGTATGTATGCAAGTATTCTGAAGGGCCAGTTTATTAATTAGTCTTGTTTTCCCGTTTAGTTTTATGGGACTTGGTTTTAATTCATCAATGTTGAGGAGAGGTTTCATGAACAGTTTGCTTATGTGCAGTGTCAAGCAGAGGTCAGCAGGGATGCCCCGAGCTGTGCCAGGAGCACACAAACTGCTCTTATTTATATTAGAGTTCACCCTCACCAAGCTGACCCCAGCTGTGTTAAGGTGGTGATCAAATGGTGTGAGCTATACCTGCTTCTGCTCACTCTTTTTATCCTGCAGCGGGGATTCGCAGATCCTGTAATTTGCATTTTATACAAATTTTAAAGCATCATATATGCTTCTCAGATTTTTTTTTTCCCCTGTGTTGTGGAGTTTTCTGGTGTGCTGCTATGTATGCATGGACTTATACAGAGGAGTTGTGTGGATTTTAAGGACAGAATACAGCATGACTTGGGAAAAAATATAGCTGTCCTTGAACACTACCACTGGTGACTTTCATTTGTACCCTTCATTTATTAAAATACGTTCTACTAATCTTCAGTGTTTCTTTGTGGTACAAGACCCCTTCTCTTCCCAAATGTAGTCAGTAAAGCTGTAAGGGAGGTGTTCATAACCTAGGTATATCAAGGTAGGATGTGGCTGTTTTGTTTTGTTTTTTTTTCTATTACGCAGTTTCCATTATAGTGACATATGGGGAGGAGAGTTACCAACAATTTGACTGGTATAGTAAAGCTAGTATCTTCATCTTTGTGTTCCCATCTAGGTGAGTTCAACAAGGGATGGTTTTATTTATTTGGTTTTATTTATTGTCATGTGCATGCACAGTAGGCCTGCTTCTGTAATTCAGCTAGCATAAGAGTTTCTAAAGACAAGCAGCTATTTCTTCTGTTAACCAGAAGTATGTACAAGCATAGTCCTGCCGAGTTTGATAGTATATTTGTTTTGTACGTGTATCCTTTGACTTGCTTTCCAGGATAAAACCACATAGCTTCCACCTACCATATAATGATGCAGCCCTCAGGGAAGTTTTGAATTGCATTGGGGGTTTTCCCCTCAGAGTTGAAAACCTACAAACCACAAGTTAGGAGACAGGGAAGAACTACTGTTTGTTTGCCCTCTTTTTCCTTCTTCCTTATCTGTACTTAAATAAGTTTGCAGCATGTCTACCAAGTGAGGACTATCATGTCCACCCTGTTGCATCACCACTGGTGAGCACTTAACCTCTTTCTTAACTCATAGATAACCACTAACAACAGGACTCCTACAACAACATTTGGACAACATTTAAGCCTCCCAGTCAGTGGTTTTCTCCTGCTGACTGGTACAAATTTGCTAGGCAAGTGTCAAGTCCTTTTGCAAGAGCCGATGTGTTAGAAATCAGTCAGTGATTGCTGGAATATAAAGGCCTGAGCTCAAGAGACTCAAACTTTGTGGCTCATGAGGAGAGAACTAAACTGTGGCAACTGACATGGTGAAAAGACAATCTTAAAGTAGATCTGTGATTGGAAAAATACAATTTTGAAGTGGCTTGCAGATGCATCTTGTGTTGTTTCAGTAATTTGTGATGCCTTTTTCTAGTATAACTTTCTGGTTACTGTATCATGATGATGTTGTTTTCACTTTTCCTTCCTCCTCCTCCAGTGCCCAGGATGGGGAGGATGAGGATTTTTGGAGAACACTCACACTGGGAGCCGGCCACTTAGCAGAAGGCATATAGGTGTCCTTCTTCTAACCCTGGAGACCAATTTTCCCATACTGTTAGAATTCTGTGGCTGCTCTGCTGTTTGCCACGTGATTTTGAAGGAGATTAGTGGCCTTGCCTGCCTGTTTCAGTGTCCATTTTGCCACACCCAACTGCTTGGTGCCTCTCATCAGATTAATCTGGCCTTTGTCTGCTGGGAAGGTATTAGAATAACAAAGGGCGGTTAACTTGCAACTTGAGGCATGTCTTGGTGTGCCTATGTTTCTTTGTTGTTAATATTTTGAATCAAAGAAGCCTTTTTTTTTTTTTGAGCTGGTGTGTTACTATAGTTACTATGAAACTCACATACAAAAATTAGCAATGCATAGTTAAATCTGAAAATGTCCTTTGAGTTCTAGCTGTTTTGTAAGCAAAGAGATAGTTCTTGGTCTTTTGCTGACTAGAAAATGGAAAGCAACGTGTAGCTTATGCATAAATTGTCCTGAGATATTCAGAAATGCTTATGCATGAAGTAGGAGGAAAATTGTGTAACTATCACGTTGCATTAGAAACAAAAGACAAAAAAGCTGTTATTACCAAGTAAAAAATAGTGAACTGAGAGACTTATTCTAAGTAGGGCAGTTGAGTATGTGTTCATGTGGTTTTTTTATTGTTTTATGATCTAAAATAGAAATTACTCCTGTTATGCTTTGAAAACACTGCATAACGTTTTCTACTTTCTAAGACTGTTTTTAGGGCAGTGCAGTGCAGCTAGCACTGAGATTGCTGGACTACAGCCATATGACATACGTTTGGTGGATAGCTTTTTAAATTGGTATTTCCATCAATAAGAACTATTACAATAGCAATAAATGAATGGACTTATTAATATTCACAAAGTCTGAGAAAATCAAATTATCTCAGTAGAATGTTTTTATCTTTCAAGTGGAAATAATCAATCTGCTGCTAACTGTAGCTGTCAAAATACGAAGATTTTAAGTTAGAGATGTTTTTAAATTACTGCTCTTCCCCATGGTTTTTAATGGGTTTGTCTCCATTTATTTCTTCCCGCTGTATGAAGAAAGAAAACTTTTTTGGGTTTCCCCCCCCATATAAGTGTTAGGAATACCAGTTTGACCCTCCCTGGTTTCGCTGGAAGGTTTGCTTTGTGTCTCAGGAATGTACTGTGAACTCTTACGTGCAGCTTTTTTAACGAACAGGGCAATCACATCATCAACTTAATCAGCTAGGAAGAATATGTTAATTAAGATGTCCTTAAGACACAAGACTGAGATAAATATAAACTTTTCTGTTGCCAATTAAAAATGTTCTTGGTCTATTAAACGCTGCTGATTTAATGTCAAAATCCTACTACTTATCCAGTCGTTACTGGTTCGTGACAGTTTTTCTTGAACTCTGCTATTCCTTCTTTTCTGACAGAAGAAAAATTCCTTAATTCCTTTGTGTGTGGTAAGGAAATGAATGCCAAGTAAAGCAGATGAAAAAGCATGTGTGAGGCCTTCAAAAGCAGGTTGTAGCTGCAGAACTGAAAGGAAAAAGAACAAGCAAGGTCTGTGGGAAGTAGAAAGATGTATGTGGTAGTGGTGGAAGAAAGGTTGCGGCTTTCTTGGTCTTCAGCCTGGCCTTCAAGTATTCATGCCTTCAGCTTGAGAAATGCTCCTCAAAGGGCAAAGGGATGAAATTCCAGCGTTTTAAACCTCAGTTTCCTTTAAAAGATCACAGATAAGCAAATCAGTTTTCCCATGTATGTGAATTGTGTCAAAGTGACAAAAACCTGAAGTTGGATAGCTAAAACCTGTATTGACCAAAATCTGTTGCAACCCAGGAAGTGCCATGCTGCTTAATATCGGATCATCTTTGTTGTCAGGGAGGATATCAGGATGAGGCGTGTGATCTTTACACTGCTTTATCCATTTCATGAAAAGACATTATTATACAAATGCTGATGGCTGTAGTGAATGTCCATGTTCTTTTTCCTTCTCAAGATGAAGATATCTTATACATCAATTTGTTTTTATTTTACAGACTGTAAGCTCTTATGTCGGAGGTTTGTCATGCAAGGTAATGTGTTGGGACTAGATGCTAAAAGAAATCAGTAGCATCTCTTCTCCATTCTTTAAAGATTAATTTAGCTAATAAATATATTATTCTGCAGTGATAAAGTTGCTAATCTAAATAGTGCTTAATTTGGTTAATTGTGGGGAAAGCAGAGAAAAATTCCATCTGTACAAATCAGTGAAAGGGAATCTTATGATTGGTATAATCTCTAAAATTAAATTGGATAATGTCTGCATAATGATAGGATTTGCATGGCTCTCTAGACCTCCTGCCTTTGAATAAGTTCTGGTGTAATTATTATATTTTTCTGCTTTGTGGCACTGCCAGAACCTAAATTTCTGTTTGTTACTTCAACATATGGATAAGGAGTCTGGGTCTTAAGGGAAAGTTGTTTAGTTTTTAGAGGAATTATCTAGTATTTTTTTTGGTTACAAATATTGCCAAAGACTGAATATTTTGCTTTAGAGCTGTGTCTAGCTGGACACATGTGTTTGCAATTGGCTAGATTGTTTCTTTCTGCTTCTTTCTTTTTAATTAAATATATTAAAATAATTGGTGACTGTAAATGCTGGATCTGTGAATGTTCATATCTAAGATTGTTCTAAATTAATTCTAAGCATTGTTATTAAATGTATTTGTGATTTAGATAGTAAATATAGTTGTGACTATGAAGTGAGTATTTCAAGCCATCAGAGATGGGCTGTGAACAGTTGGAGTTGATTATTGTAGCCAGCTGATGTTAATAAAGGGAGGTATTTACCCACCACCTGATGCTAACTCTAAGAAGGCAGAATTCAGGTGATTAGGTCAGTTGATACACTTGGGGGAGAGGGCACAGGTCTTCAGGGCACAGTTAATCTACGTGGCACTTCTTGTGTGCTCAGAAGCCAAGAGGTTTATCTTTGTTCTTCAGAGGATTTAATTTTCCTCATGGGGAGCCACTGTGGACTGCTGGTCTGTGATAGGTATGTGCACTCAGTTTCTGAGAATTCCTTGTTCTCTTGTTACACTTGGTATAAGAATAATGGAAAGTTTCTTTGGAGCTGACCTATTTGACTTTTTTCTTTGTTTACTTTTAATAGCAAAATATACGAGATAAAATTCTGACCCTGCTCTCAAGAGATACAGTGACATTCATACTGCTGAAGGACGTTTAATAGGAAGTGGCATTCTAGAGCCATCCTCTGAAATGCTGCTTGGATCCTGTCCCTAGTGTTATTGATCAAAATGTTTGGTTGCAAGAGTGAGGCGAGGCTGTCAGTTAAGTGTCTGAAGTATTTAATGGCCTTTGAAAAACACCCTTGTAGTGGGTACTTATTTTGGTACTAGGAATTGTAATGGAAAGAATTGTAATAGAGCCAGAATGAACTTATCTTGTCTGTCTGTTGCTTTAGTTGGCAGTTGGGTATTGCAGGGGAATGGCACTGTCTTAATTGCTTTTCACTCTATAACTGATCAAAGGAAGATGAAATGGCATATACTTTGCCTCTTCCATTGTACACTTTATGGTAGCTGCATTGCCGGGCAGCTTGCCTCAAATGAAACTTTTCCAGAAGAGGAAAAGTTGCTGCAAGCTGGACCATGTAAATATGATATTGAAAAAACCCCAAGACTTGCTTAAACCAGTTTGGTGTTAGATTTTTGCTTAGACAATAAGAAAAGGCTTTTTGCTGGAGACTTGTGTTTCCATAAACGGAATATTTAAAGTGTGAAGCACTGTTCAAAATGGTGGTTTTGAACTTTTCTCATTTCATGTTATTTGAAATAAAGAAATCTCCTGTGCAGTATAGTGCAACTTGCTCTGCAAGTGATGCTTGATACCACTTCACAGTAATTTCCATGAAGACCTGAAACAACCTACAGCTGCCTTTTGTTAATAATCCAAACTCTTGGATCCTTTTGTGATCCTAGCTCTGATGTTAAAATGGAGCTCCTGTTTTCACTTAAATCTTCAGCAATCTCCATGTTCTGTAGCAGCTTGTATGTTTTCCTCAAAGATTTCCCAGTAGTTTACAGTCTGAGTTTTCCTAAACTGGAAACTTTTCTGTATAAACTTACACATATAACTAAAAGGAGCCAAGTGAGAAAACCTAATTACTTGCTGTGGCTCTGCAGCTTGATCTAATGATGTGAAGAGATACTATTAATAGTTAATGTTCTTTATCTTGAATTCTTTAAATATTTGGTGAAATACCATATTTAGAACAATTGCATCAGAACAGGAGATGCTTTAAATGGAGTTTGTGTAGGCAGCTGCTTTTCTCAGGAAATTCTTGTGAAGTTGTGTGCCCTTGTTTACTTTGCGGTAGGAAATTAGGCATTCAAGAGCTTGGCTCTCCTTGGTATCATTTAATTTAACTTTTAAATGGCCAGGTATGTTGTCTTTGATACTTTATGCCAAGAGGTAACAATTTAGTCATAATAATTTGACGTCAACGCACACAGGAGGAAAAAAACCCGTGGCAGTTCCTTCCTGTGGTTATGGAGTGTGAGGGTACCATGCTGGTCTGCAAAAGCCTCTTGAGGTTTTTGTAGTTCTTGAATCTGTAAGAGGGTAAAACTTCACGGCAGTGCTGTGTGCATGTGTTTTGCGTAGATAATGGTTTGAGATCAGAAATGCTGCTTGGGGCAGTCTTCACTGTGGCCAAATTAACAACTCTGTCCATTGAAGAAGCAGACAATTTATCTTTCATATCAGCCCTAGAGGGATTGCTGCAAATGTAACTTTATACTACGTATGAGTCATGTCACAGATGCCATTCCTTTGAGTATTAATTTTGCCCTGTTTTATTGTTAAATATTTGTATTAAACAAGAGAGGCCCTTCAAAATCAGTGTCCCATTGTGGTAGGTATGTAAGATAAAAGCAGTCCCCATCTTATTATTTAGGCATTTTGCTCTTTTTTTTTTTTTTTTAAATGTGCAAAGGTAAAGTGGATTCTTAAAAACTTTATTTTTGCCAGCTGTGGGTTTTGTGGGGGTATTTTTTTTTTTAGGATAGTTTATGTTCTCCAGCAAACTAATCCAGGATATTTTTTTTTTTTCCTGAGGACTGAAACTGCCATCTAGCAGCCTAATACACTCTCTTGCCAAAGCTAAACTGTGTATCAGGATGAAGTTTACTCTGTGTTTATATGTAGAAACAAAAATATTTAGATTTTTTTTTTCCAATGCTGAACTCATACATAAANCCCCCCATCTTTGCAGGTAGCTTTACTGTCTCAGTTGTTTGGGAAATCTCTCTCCATTTACTTCTCTGCCTTTTTTTATCCAAGACTTTGATATTACATTTAAAGTTTTATGCTGATAATATCTGTATCATGATACAACACCAGTTAGTGGGCAGTCAACAAAAACTGAGTGTTTAAAATTACATCTCTTTGTCATGCTAACGTCAGGGGGGGTATTTTTAAATAAAACTGAAATGTATTTCTTGTTGGTAGAGCTTAGGTCTTACCTGAAACCATAATACAAAGTTTTAAAGTATGACAGTTCATGCTAGTGAAAGGAGAAGCTACAGAGTTGTTTGTCGGTGGCTCTTTTTTTTAGGGAATATTTAATTTGTAAAAAAAAAAAAAAAGTAAAATTTGCAGAATGTTTTTGATTAAAAATAGGAATACAATCAGAATGAATCACTTTGTGCATCACTTGTGATGTTCCTTAAATGCATTTCCTTTCACTTAGGAAGAAATGTTAATATATGTGGATATTAAAAAAAAAAAGGGGGGGGGGGCTGTGTGCTTGTGAGCCAAACTGTTAACTTTCTCTCTTGTTAGGCAAACAGCAGTCATGCAGTCATTGGTGATATGTGAGTGTATATGTTTTGAATACAGGATTAGTATTTTACTAAATGCTGTAAGATCACCTGGGCAAAGTTGAGTCTGTCTATAAAGTTCTCTTAAAAACCATCGATTGAACTACTTCAGTAACTAATATAAAGTAATACCACTCACAAGTAGGTCTGTCCTTCTCTTGTCTGTAACGTTGAAGGTAGGTTACTAACCTTGTACCATTATGGATTTTTGGCAGATAAAATTTGGAGTAAAGACTCTCTTCTCCTGGAGATTTTGTGTTTGTTCCGAGGTCTCTTCTGTATGTTGTGAAACAGAATCTGTCTTCTGATGAAACAGTTACTGAGCAGTTCATCTTACTGAGTTATATTTTTTTTGTTATGATATGTAAAAACTGAAGACTACTTTACTTAGATTTTCTTTATATCTTTGTGTGAAGTTTTGCTGTGGTGAAGGCCCACTTCATAGGTCAAGAAAAGAGCTTTGAAAATGCACCTTGACTTGAAAATAATCTTGCTTAGAGCTTGATATATTCTGAATTTTTCTTACTGATTCTAGTAATAGTATGCTGCTGCTTTGTTTGTTTCAATCACCTAATTTCTGCCATTGATATGCAAATAGGAAAGGCACACTCAGTGATTTATCCTCCTCATACTTCTTTTGCAAATGAAGTTATTCCACTCAACATAGTACTTTATTACAAAACTTAGGACACTTGTCAGCTGTTACCAGTGCTACCACTGGAGCAGTGGATGGGCAGAGGCAGCTGGTTCTCTGGAGTGCTCTGCAATGCACGTTCCTTGTGGTGTGCCTTTGAGCCTGGGCANCCAAAGCACCTACAGAGTTCTGTTTCTGAAAGGTTTCTGCGTCCAACATTGGAGGTAAGGATTCTTCAGTGCAAATGTCATTGCTGGAAAAAACACCATTCCTTTCACCATGTCATTTGAATTACAATCTGGAGAGAATGGTTGATTCAGGTAGCAGTCATGGTTATGTGGGAGTTTAGAGGTCCTACTCTGTTGTCCCTGTTTGTCTGGAGGTGTTACACAGGGCCCACAGCAGGAAAAAGTCCTTGTATCTTCTTCCTTGCAGCAGGAAAAATGCTATTCTGATGTGGGTGGAGGGAAAGTGGGTGGTTCTCCTTGGCTGGTTAGGAAATACTGCTTTTATGTAATCATTTTTCACACTGCAGCTATGTGTGGAAAATAAAGTTTGGGTGTGGGCATAATATCCTTCCATTAAGAGAACCTGGGAATTCAGTGACTGGCACAGCTACTGTATATTTGTGTTGAGTAAATGGAAGCCAAACCTGAGAAGGAGTTTCTTCATTCTGTTGTCTTACAGAGCATGGAAAAAATCAGTGCTCACACACCTGAAACCAGTGTTCCTCACCAGAAACTGAAATCTCTGTCTCTTTGGGGTTGGGAAGTATTCAGAAGATCTTTAAGCCTAGAATTTTTGGTAGAGATTGTAGTTGGTCTTTGGACACCAAGTGTACTACACTTTCAGGATGTAGTGCATTTTCCTCTTTGCCTCCTTAACCCCAGTGGACTCTGTCATCTTTCTTTGCCCTTCTTTTATTTCTACATTTGCAGCACCTCCACTCTACTGACTTGTTCTTGGTTTCCCTGTGATGAGATCCTTTTCTATTGGGCTGTCTGGGGTCTCTGTCTTCATGCTGCACAATCCGGTCTCATCAGGTCCATCCTGCTTTCTCTCCTCTTCTCCTCAGCTCTAAAGCTTAGACCCCTTCCAGCAAAGAAACATTATGCTGCTCTGGCATGGCCCGGAGGTGAGAGTGTGTGGTTTCAGGGAAGTTGCAGGCTGAGGAGTAGTCTTTGTTACCAGCTTCCTGGTGAATTCCCGCATCATGTATCCCCTGAGGCTTTGGACCTGGGGTGTGTGTGCAGTGCTCTAAGGGGAGCATGCCACAGGCAGTAAAGATGAGTGATGGGTTGACACTGGCTCAAGCATAGAGTCTGTGGACACTGGTAACCAACAAGTGATCAGGTATGTCAGCATCCAGTATGCACACACAGCCACAGTTCTGCATTTGTAGTCAGGAGATGTTGCTTGCTTGGTTCGTCTAGGTATAATGTTGAGAGAAGAGGAGAGCATGCTGCTGCTTGGTGCAAACCCTGAGGCTTGCTTAACTAAAATCTAAAGCTCAAGAGTAGCCCTTGATGTACCAGGCACACTAGAAACTGAAGAAAACCCTCTGATTTTACTGCTAAAAGCCTCATTGTGAGGAAGGCAGAGCAGCTCTCTGGACTGGTTAGTTCCAAGCTGTGCTCTCACTGAAGCCCCTTGTTTCACTTTCTAAACCAGGTGACTTGCTTGTCTCATGGGGCAGGGGGCCCTGTGTGAGCAGTCTGCTCGCAGCAGAGGTCCCAGTGAGCCAGGGCATGTGGAATCGAGCATCTCCTGAAACGGCATGCGGTGATACTTGGCAACGTACAGATGAGCGTTGCAGTTCTGTGACTTAGCGGCACATATTGATCAGTTGTCCTCCAGTGTGGCTTTTGTCCTTAAA
Organism: Aramus guarauna; assembly: GCA_013400195.1. NCBI lineage: Eukaryota > Metazoa > Chordata > Aves > Gruiformes > Aramidae > Aramus > Aramus guarauna. The sequence goes on along the minus strand of VXBL01006551.1, from coordinate 390,639 downwards.
AGCTTTTGCCGCTGCTGAATTGTGACACTGTTTTAATGTGTTCTAAATTTGGAATTGAGGTTTCTCTCTGTGTGGTCCTTAATAGAAAAAAGTAATTTCTAGAAAACCGAACAGAAATCCCTTTGGCCCGGCAGGACTTGAAGAAGCTTCTAAATACTGAGTCCTATGCTCCAACTTTATTATTCTGTTTTCTTATATCTTGCTGTATTTTGTGGATTATAACTATCACTTGATGATAACAATATTCTGAGAAACAAAACCAATGGACTGTGTATTGTGACAGGAAATGCAAGTTCTGAGGAGACTTGATTTTTAGAAAACTGCTGGTGAGATTAACTTAAGCCAGACAGGTCATGAATGTCTTGAAGTGGCATTGCTTTTGCAGAAAGTTATGGTTTAATGGCAAAGCAAAAATTACCTTAATGCCTTGCTTTACTGGATTATTACATATGTGCTGCTGGGCCTACCATATTTCTCATTTTTGCCTTTCATCTTTTAAAATCAATGGCTGCTGTTTTTCTTTTGCTTTTAATGAAAACAATGCATTCTTAACTTTTTCAGTACTTGATTTTGTCCAGGCAAATAGTAAAATAGAAGATTGTTGATGTCTGTACTGGAAAGTCAAAATCTAATTGAAATACTTTCATATAATTTTGCACTCTGCTAGTACAATTGATGTAAATTGTAAATATTCTTCAGCCTTGATTTGAAAACTTTACCTAAATGTTTACCTAGATGTTACTATTTTTACATGAACATAAAGCCAACAGGCCATGATGGACTTGGGGAAAAATACTACTGCTGACCCAGAAATACAGAGGAGACCTGGTTTTGATTTGCCTGGCTCCTAATGATGGCTGATATTGCTGCTTCTATACTGGTTTTTCATTAAATGCTTCATTATGCAGCTAAGTAAAATGTCATAGCCGTATGCTTTTATTTCAGTGTGCAATATGAAACTCTGGGCTGGTCTGGCTTCTAACCACCATGCATTTGTGGACTAGAGTGACTTCCTTAGCTTGGGAGAAGAGTGGAACATAGTTATTTGGGTGGAAATTGGAGAGCTGGGATTGTCTGATGTGAAATATTAGGGTTAAAACAAATTCAGGAAAGCAAAACATGCTCCTTGGATCATGCCAAGCAATGCTTTAAAAAGTAATACCTTCATTTGGAAGCTTGTCTACATTATAACACAATGAAAATACTGAAGACACAAACCTAAAGCAAATAGTATGATCGTTTACTGTTATCAGTTTGATCAGTATCAGCATGTCTGATCAGTGCTGTTGTATGTGGGGAGTTTCAAAGCTTACTTTAGTCACTTTAACTTTTCACAATTTTTGGTTGAGTCTCCTCATCGCTGCCATTCTCACGCAAGTTAGTTGGTGTTAGGAGACCCTCTGACAAAGTGAGCTGATTAAGGACAGTGTGTTGGTTACAATGGCAATGTTTTTTTCTGGTGCTAGAGACACTGTAGTTGCTCAGTAGCATGGAAGTTTGGAGAATGAAAATAAGGACTCGCTACTATGGTGTATCTTACCCTAAGATTGGTCCCTGGCTTGGAGGGTGGAAGTCCCTCAGTTGCCTCAATAAAGATCCCATTGCAGTGGAGAATTCTGAGCACTGCCTCTCCCAAACTTACCCGGCTTGTATGTAGTTCTGTGGCTCTTTCTGGGTGTGGATATTGGCTGTGGATCTGTTTGATTTGCTGGGAACTGACTACTTGTGTGCTTTCTCCCCTCTTCAACCTAGCCTTTATTTCTGCTGAGGTTGTCTGTTTGTTTTTCAGATGAGACCCTTTTTGCTCTTCCTGCTACATCTGCGCCTCTGATGCACTCCTCTGCAGGCAAGTTCTTTCTGCTCACCTTTGTCTGAATATATCCTGCGTTTCTGATCTCATTAACTCTTTCCAAGTAGTCTGCCTTTACTAAAAGTCAGCATGGGTCCAAGAATAGCCTCTATCACATTTTTCAGTTTTGACTTTTTGGTTGATCTGTTTGAGATTTTAATACACATTCATTTCTTTACATGGTAAACTGTTTTATAAACATGCTACAGCCATCTGTGAATTCTTGGACCCTTGATGTAGGAGAGAAGTCGATACTATTAACAGGTTAACACATTCAGAGCATAGTTGCTTCACTGATACAGCAGAAAGATTTAATCCATAGTAACTTTCTGCAGTATTTTATATAAGTAAAACTTGTACCTGTAGTATTTACTGTTTGTAGCTACACTGTCCACCAAATTCCCATTAAAAAGTGTCAAAAAAAGACTACTTACTGGCATGCATGTTTGTGCATATGTTTATGCACAAGCACAGTGCACATGCCCTCTTTCTGTCTCACCTTGCAACCCCCCCACCCCCCCTTAAATGTTCTCTGCTGTACTTGGATGCTTTGTACTTGTCTGGCATCTTCAGCTTTACTGTGATCTTTGTGCTGCATAAAGTTGCTGCTTCTCTAGCCTCTTGTGTACTTCTCCGCTAGAAGAGATGAAATAAAATAGCATACTTTGTTTTAATGGCTAATAGTATCTATGATAGAACTTGGGAGAATCTCTTAATAACTAACATCACGTGAACCTGTCGTGAAAGTTTGCATTGACTTTAAGAGCACTTGCATTCTCTAACTTTCCTTTCTGTCCACGGTCACAGAAAAAGTTACGGACTTGCAGGAGCAGCCAGGTAGCACTAAGTCGCTTGGTCAAGAGGATTTTACTGCAGTCCCGCTTGATACTGCTCCTTCTCTTCCCTCCTTCTCTCCTATCTCAGCTGATCCCTTTAAAGAGCACGCAGCCTTTGATACACTCTCAGATGGATTACCTGCAAGAGGCACTTACAAAGAGAATGCAAGTGAGGTTTATAAAGAAACCATGGAAAGTGCAAGAAATCCATTTCTTGCAGAGGGAAATGAAAAAGACATTTTGGAGATGAAATACTCGGAACCCCCATTTGCTAAAGCAGAAGCAGCCATTTTATCTCAAGCTAAAGAAGAAACACAGCTAGAGGGCCCTAAAGAATTACCTAATCTGGAGAAAATGCCTGCACAGGAGCTGAAAATGTCTCCAGAAACTCCTCAAGATTTGTTTGAGAAAAACGAGGAAGATCTCTTTTCTAACAAAAACAGAAGTGGTGATCATGGTGAAAGAGGGGCACTGAAAGACGACCCTCTTAGGAGGGAAGAATATGCAGACTTCAAACCATTTGAGCCAATCTGGGAAGTAAAAGGTGCTAGTCACGGGCTGAGCAGCGTGAGAGAGGATGTTGGAAGTAAGATAGATGCCAAACTAGAAAGCAGTTTAGATGAGAGATATGGTGTAGATAAGCTGGATGTGCAGAAGGATTACGAAAGAGACAGCGAAGGCAGCACTGAAGATCGCTCTTTCCCAAGTACCCCAGAAGCTGTAAAAGAACCTTCGCAGACTTACATCACTTGTACTAAATTTGAATCCTCTGTAAGTCCTGATGGTAGCAAAGTCAAATCGCTTTCTCCGCTGGAGGAAGGCACTTCAGAAAATAGAACAGATGATGAGAAAAAAATTGCAGAAATGAAAGCTCAGACGAGCACGGAACAAGGTGATTTTAGCACTCGAGCAGTTGGCAAGCAGGAAGGCCAAGAAACTGACTATGCTAAAACCGAGACTATATCAACAATGCCATCTGACACTGCAGCAAATATGCCTGAAGGTCTTACTCCTGATCTAGTACAAGAAGCATATGAAAGTGAAATGCATGATGTGGCGTGTACAAAACTTGCTTATGAAACAAAGATTGATTTAGTTCAAACCTCTGAGTCGGTACAAGAGACTCTGAAACCTGTGACACAACTCTGTCCCTCATTTGAAGGGTCGGAAGCTGCTCCATCACCAATATTGCCAGATATTGTTATGGAAGCCCCACTGAGCACTGGGACTGCTGGGGCAGAAGCATCTGCTGTGCAGCTTGAAGCTTCCCCATTAGAAACATTTATTCCTAGTGCTAATTATGAGAATGTAAAAGAAGAGACTGAAAAGCCTCCCTTATACCAAGAGACAGTGAATGTACCACCGATACAGGCCCAAGAAGCAAAAGAGGCATTAGCATTTAAAAAACCTGATCATGAGAGTAGTGCCAGTCCTGAAGATACAGAGACACCATATATATCTATTGCATGTGACTTAATTAAGGAAACAAAGGTCTCTGAATCTGCTTCCCCATCCTTTACAGAATATTCAAAGACACCGATAACAGAATGCATTTCTCAGGGTGTGCCTGAACACAAGGAACTTGCTGAGAAACTGTCTCCACAGTTTGGAAAATCTGATTTGTTTAATAGCCAGGTGATACCTGACTTTACTGAGAAAATGAGCGAAGATCCATCTCTCATCTTAAAAAGTAAATCAACTGAGAGTATTGTAACTGATGATGAAAATGAGGAACAACTGGTGGATTCAGTAGCTGCCACGGGCAAGCCTTATCTGGAGTCTTTCCAACCTGAACTGGACTCTTCCAAAATTGTTGCTGCTCTGCCGTCTGAGCCCACACCTGCAAAAATAGCCAAGGCAGAGAAGATTCCTCTTCAAATGGAAGAGCTGAATGCTATGGCTTATTCAGCTGATGTATCTGTTGCTACGGAACCAAAACCAGGAGACAACAAAGCTCTCTCGCCCATGGAGTCTTCCCCAGTCACAGTGGAAGAAGACTTTGTGATGTTAGCTCATCCCAAAACTGCTCCTGAGTTTGTGGCAGAAGCCCCTGACAGAGAAGTAATGCACAAAGATGCAAGTGAAGAGATTGGTGAGGTGATCGAAGGTGAGAAGAGGCAGTTGCCTTGCCCAGAGCTACCCTGTGATCTGTCTATAAAGAATGTAGAAGTAAAAGCTGAGGAAGATACTAATGCCTTGAAAAAGTCCTGGGAGGCTGTGGACAGAGAAGTGCCTGAAGTATCCATGATGTCCTTACCGGCCACAGATACCTCACCTTTACCCGCAGAAAAAGAGATAGTCAGTGTAGTAAAACCAGAAGCTTTTGAGAAGGAAGCTGAGCGAGAAGCTGCTCCTGTTAAAGAAAAGGAAAAACCTACTGCTGTATTTTCAGCAAAGCTGAATAAATCTTCAGGTAATCTGTGTATGCTGTCTTGCAGTTCACTAATCTGCATAATTCTTTAGCTAAACTTAAGCATGTCATGACTTATTCTTTTTAAGTCACTTTCTGTAAACTTCTCTATGTAGGTCGAGGGTAACAGAAAAAGTTAGTACTTGCACACTTACCTTTTTTTCATGCTCTGATTGCTTTAGTGCTTTTTTTCTGTTTATCAGGGATGGACTCGCTGTCTCCAGTTTTCTCCTTCAGTTCTCCTGTTGGTGGTCTGTTGGTCAGAAATAAGCCACCACTCGCTGCAAGCTCTTCTGTGGTTGTCTGCAGGCTGAGCATTAAGTGGCCTTCCAGACTAACTCTTAATATGTGATAGTAAGCCAAGGATGGCGTTTCAGTCTGCTGTGTGTACGTGATTTGAAGAGGCATTTCTTTCTTTTCATACACAGTTCAAACATCAGACGTTGAAACTTAGGAAAATACCTTGCTGCTACAGTATGTACGACTTGTGTCTGGAATTGGGAAAAGACCCTGCGCATCTCTGCTCACGTGACTTGGAGCTTGCATTAGATAGATCAAGGCCCACAGTTTAAAATAAGTAGTGCACATGAGGGAGCCTAGTTTTCAGGTTTCTAGGAAAGTGGCCATTAAAAAGTTGAGTATCCTGCAAACATTAAAATTGGTTTCTATACAGCACAGATATTAATTACAATTTTTCTGTTCAGGTGAGACACTTTAATTTTTCTTCTAGTAACGTGCAATTACAGTAGCAGAAAATCAAAGGAAGGGTAAGACTATTGTCATGTTTTATTCTGTTCTCTAAACTGAAGGCCTTACGGAGTTCCAGCTCTTTGTAGGTTAGAGAATTACTTTTTGATATCACAGCACTCTGCTGCTACGTAAGTCTTGCTTGCACCAGAAGTATTCTCACTAGAAACAGCTACTGCAGAAAGTACAATTACTGTAAATAGAAACCCAAATGTTAATGTGACTTGGCAATAGTATATTGTGCAGTAGTTGCAGTCTACGTTCATGAAATATATTTTGGAAGGGAATAACGGGTGTATATTGAGGGAAACATCAGGATGTTGGTGCTATTGAAATAGGGATGGGAAAATAAGGTAGATGATGTTTTTATGTTTAACTTTGCATGATAGTTGCCCTTCCTCTTGTCCCACCTCTTCTATATGTGCAGGTAAGCAGAAAAGAGAGCTTTCTTTTTTGCATGTGATGACATTTCAGTGATACCTGCACTGTTAAAATACTGTGTGTTCTGTGAAGGCTTTTCTCCTTATGCTCAGACTTCCAGCATTTAGTGCTGTCCAGAGAATAGCTGCTACATATCTCATCCTTCATGTCAGAGGGTTAATTGTTTAGAGATCAGACTATAAAAAAACACAACGCTGAACATTGCACTCAATACACTAGCTGTTTTGTTAGTTCTTTTAACAGGAAGCCTTTGCAGAGCTGTTGTTCAATGATTGCATGGATGTAGCAGGCTGGGGGTGGCAAATCACTGCCTTGGGAAGAAAGACTCTTAGCTTGGGTCTGACAAGGACACAGCTGCTGCTCTTTTGTCTAGGCGAAACTGCCAGAGAAGCTGCACACAAAACCATTCGCCATAGCAGGAGAGGACAGAGTTGAAGGGTGTCTTTTGGTCTCCCATCTAGTGGCAGAAACCTGGGACAGGGCACGCATCTATCTGTCCAGCACTGGTGGTAGTTGAGGGGCCAGGCACAGGGCTGGGCTGGGGGGTGTGGGAACCTGGGGAACTGTCTACAGTCTTTCTGTCGGTGTTGTGCTCACTCTGTAAAGCAGTTGCAGTTTTACCTTTTGACATGCTGTGTTTGGGAGGAAAAAAATATTTTTTTGCTTTACTCTGGACGAACATTTTCTTAAACCTAAATAGATGAGAATACTATCTCAAAAACTGTGTCCATTTTTTCTATTTTTCTTCCACAATCTGTCCTGTTTACTTTTTTGTTCACTTCTGCTGTATTATAGAATACAGAACTGGGACTTCCGAAACCTGCCCGAAGAGTCTAGTGACAAGCCATGAACAAAACCAGTTGTCTGATTTTTTTAATACCACGCTTCTTAAGCACAATTTCAAAGTAGCATCAAAGAACTAACACACATTTGTCTTCCACACTCTGAGAAATGAGGGATAATTCATCACAAGGCCAAGAAGTGGATCTGTGCATGTGTTTGGCCTTCTAACTCTGCCTTCATTGTGTGGTGGTTTGTTGTTTGTTTTTCCTGTCTTCCCATCAGTGGAACTGGAATAGATTTTACTGTGCCTCAAGACTTCTGGAAATCAGTTGGTGTGATTGTATGACTGTTGCTTGCTAAAATATTGATCTCAGCTGCCTTACTGGTGCACTTACATTAAGGTTCTTGAACTCTTACTTAACAGTGATATTTTTTGAAAGCTAACCTGAAAGCCAACATTAAAGTGTCACTTCCAACACTCCCAATGAACTGCGGGGACCTAACAGAAACTTTGAAAGGGTTGCAGATTTTTTTTTTAAGCCCCACCACTCCAATAAAGCAAATGTAAAGCTTTGAACAGCCTCGTGGGTAGAGTGGGGTTTGTTGAATGCTGCCTGGCAGACCCTTGCATAACCTGTTTTATTTTGAAATGGTATCAGATCACAGGGACCCTGTACTTTCTAGCTGCACAGATCTAAAACCCAAACAAAACCAAACCCAAAACAAATTCAGAACTGCAGTTAACTATAAAGAAACTCCCTCTCCTTGTAAGAAGTTCCTATTTATAAAAATTTCAACAGCAACTATTCCCCTGCAACTCCAGCAATTTCTACTGTCTTTGATACACTGATCATTTTTTTCCTTGCATTTCTCACTGCGTTCTGTATCTGGCTTCCTAGCAGATAATCCTGCTGCCTCAGATGTAAAAATACACGTTTTTGATCTCCAGAAAAACACTGTATATGAAGATAAAACTTAAGAGTGGATGTTTCCCTCTTGTTCAGACCCTGCTGCCCTGTGCCAGGGCTGGTGCTGGAGGGGATGGGTTGGGGTGCCCATAGAAGAGGGCTTTGATGCCACCTAGTGTTTGTGAAGGAAATGTGACTCCAGTGCACTGTGCCTTTCAGAGGGCTGCATCCCAGGTTTCTCAAAAACTCTGAACTCTTGAGATTAAATTAATGTTCTTAGAGTTGAAAACTAAATATACATATTGCATATCTTAGCCTTTCTGTTGTACAGAATTTTTTCACTGATAACCCCTTATTTACTTGTGGATAGAGGTCAGTAATCTCACAAATAGGCTAGAAACCCAAGCTTTCCATAAAGCTTGTTTGGATTGGTGGATGTGGACGATTTTACATTACTGAATTACAAAATCAAAGTACATTGTAGAACCCACCCACACCCCTTCCCCCCTATGTGCGCGCACACAAAAATCTATGACAGTCATGCCACATTGGCAGTCAAAATCTCTCAGGATATTCATGTTGAGCATTACAACAATAATTGAAAATGGCACGGAGATCTTTACTATCAAGGCAGTTTTACATGGTGTTTCTGAACATCAGGCTCTGTAGACATTCATTTCAGATGAAATCGTACGGGTTTACAGATCTCTTGTTTTCATATATGCTACACTGTAATTGAATTCCAGAAATACAAGTAATTACTAGTATCTTACATTCCCTGGATTTTTGTGAGGGGGCAAATTCAAAGGTGAAGTCCAAGTGGGGAATGTGCTTTGAGAGGATGACTGAGTGCTACTAATGATGAAGCTTTTTTTTTTTTTTACTCCCAAATCATGGGCGCAGAAATAAAATGCTTCCTGTGATGCCGTAACAGCAAACCAGGTCATTACGGTTATGTGAAACCTAAAAGTAGTTAGAAATGCTGCCTTGCACCAGCACTGTATGCGTTTGGTTCCTTTCTGTTAGTTGCCATATTTGTAGTTAGTTAAATAGAGCCATTCAGCAGATGGGAAGTGCTTGGTTTGGGTTTGTTTGTTGTTTTTCAGTGGGGGGAAAAATACCTTCGAATACCTCTGGAGTTTCTTTCAGGAGCAAATTATTTGTAAAATATACTTTAATTCAACATAAAATCTTGATTTAATTTTATGCATTCTTACATTCTTTGATTGTTCAGGTCTTTTATGCTACCATGTAAGTTATAATAAATGGAGACTTCTGCTCCAGGGTGCAGAATTTGCAGAGGAGTAGGAGGAATTGGGGGGGGGG
>VXBL01006551.1:364299-381308 GCA_013400195.1 Aramus guarauna | reverse complement strand
GAGGTGGGGGGGGGGCGGGGGGGTGGAGATACCAAACAACTTTGAATGAAATTTTTCTGAAGGAAAGACCTAGACCCCCTGTATTTCATTAGAGCTTTCATGTCGCCCCTGTTGAGAGGCAAAGGCTCATATAGCTGAGGCTGCTAACAGAGCAAGGCCTTTGGGAAGTTGCTTGTCGAGTGGCAGAATTAGGGAGAAAATGGAGCATTTGTGGTAAGTTACCAACTTTCCCAGAGGTGCAGATAGGCAGCCAGCTTTGAATGAGGCCTCAGGCAAGTGCAGAATTGGGTAGTCATCCAAAATGCTCTCCTGTGGGAAGTCAGGAACGCTGTTGTCAGTCCATCTGCTCCGGGCGATGTAACATCTGTGTAGTCAGTACTCGCCCTGTGAGCATGCAGCCCCTTTGAACGTAGGTTCGTTCAGCAGAAGAACATGTTTAGAATTGATTGCGTCTCTTAGTTGTCTGGGCGACTTGATAATAGCAGCTTGTAAGTAGCCTGTTAGTTGGACAGTTTCTGTTTAAATGCTGGTATAGAAGCGGGCATGCAGTTTCCCTAAGGAAACAATAGAGCTCATGCAGAAGTTTGTTGGTACTCCGTTTATACGTAGGTTAGGGTTACATGGGCGTAACTGCCTGAAATAGGAGATGTGAGTACAGAGGGATAGAGACTTCATTTTAGATACCATTTGCATGGAGTGGTAAGGGTGAACAGTGAGTATGCAGAGAGTAAAGGGGAGGATCTTGAGGAGAGGGAGGAAGTCCTGTGCAGGGAATTAGTGGCCCATTTGAGATGGAGGTTAGGGACTGGTAACGCAGCCGCTCTCACGGCTCAGCTGCGTGTTTGTCCGTGTCCTGGCTGCTGCTGGTTTGCCGTGGCTGCCTCTGTGGTTACAACAAAATGTCTGTTTAGGAACGTGTTGCATAAATGTACTATGTTAAGTATATAACATAAAGAATATGAAGGCAAAGAGGCTTTAATTGTGTATCCTTAGAAATTTGACAATTAGCAGAAAGAATTTTCTGAAAGCATCAAGTTTTTGACTAATTTAGTGATGATGGAGTCATCCGAACAAATGTAAGGGGAGAAACACAGATTTTGGTAGTTTCCAGTTGATCTTAAGCATTTCAGCTGCAGGACAGAAGCAGATTTTCAGACATGTTGTGTACTCTTTTTGCATAGTGCAACTTCTCACATTTTTTTGCACTATGATGTTTGAATATACACTTCCCATTTCCCTCCTGTGGTATGTGTTTTGATTTACCTGTTGAAATTGTGAATGAAATGCACATCTTTGTGTAAGTTAAAAATAGATGTAACTGGTCTTGCTGTCAAAGGAGACCTTAAATTTATGTAATTGAAGCACTGTAGAAAATGGTGTATCTAATTTTTAAAAGGTTTTGGAGCAATGCTGGGAGTTTTTAGCATTTTATTGTCAGCCTCATATCTTAAGAAGAGGTTCCAAACCAGAAGAGCAGTTGTTTTTTCAGCAGGGATGGAAAGCAGAATGACAACATGGTTCTCTCAGCTCTTCTCTTTTGGGTTTTGAATTTATAGTTCACGCTCATCTCATATCTGTATGATACTTTCTGTACGTTACTTTCTGTATGTCAGTAGTGTGTGTAAACTTTCAAGTTCTTGTTTGTATTTAAATGAAGGGAACATTTAATTGTCATGTTTGCAGCATACAACATAGGATGCTGATGTAAAATCAAAAAGGAAAGGTGTTCGGTTGTAGGAATTAGGTAGAGGGCGAGAGAACTGTTCTTCTCAAACCTCCATTAGGATGAATAAACATGGCTGAGCAGTTTGTCAGGACTAAAGATACCAGCAAAAAGACCTTGTATTCTTCGTGAGCCTCTTGCTTTTGTTACAGGCACAGAAAGGGTCCTATTCTGTTTTCCTTAAGCCTTTTTTTTTTTTTTAAAGGGAGAGGTGTGTCACAAAGATGTTTCTGTTAGTCTTCTAGACAGCCAGACATTTCTTTAAAAAAAATGAGGGGAAGGCATACATCTTGGAGATTTATAAACGTGTCTTAACCATTGTTTGAAAAGCAATCTGTTTTAAAGCTTGTCTGGTGACTACTTTTAGCTCCATGCTGTTGTGAAAAGCCGCTTAGGGCAGCTGGGCTTTTGTTAGCCTGGGCTGAGCCTTGCTGCACCAGCGTTGCCAACGCACTGGCGCTGCTCTGCAGGGAGAAGCTGCCTCCCTTCATGCCGATGATTTCTTTCTCTGCCTTGGCGTCTTTTTGGTTGTGTTCTCAAGCAGTGAGAAGCAAATGGCTGCACTGATCGGAGATTGCATTTTAGTCTTGGTGCTGGAGCATTAGCAGCCTGGTTACAGCTCGCACTGCGTCAGTCGTGCTCCACACCCCGCGCCGTCAGCTGACCGGCCTCCTGCAGCACCAGTGCAGCAGCAGACTGCAGACGCTGCTGGGGAAGCCCATGTTTCCCATCCAGGGCTGTAGATTTCTTCTCTTGCAGCTGTCCTCTTGGTATGCATAATTGATACTCACAGCTGGAGGGTAGATCGTTTGTGGAGAGATGGACAGTCAGCCGAGCAGTTGGAAGGATAAGGGTATTTGTTCTTTCACCTTTTTTCTCTTTTTTATTTTTAAAGCTAAAGATGCTGCGGGTTGTTTTTAGCAAATGGTGTTTGTAGCTTGTATTTGGTTGTGAAATGTATCTGAAGATGTAAGATTTATTTGTATTATATGCAAAATTGTAAAAGCTGTAGGTTAAAATGGGTAAATATGAGCAATGCAGCAGAATAAATTATTTATGTGGGTGAAATAGCTTGTGTGACACTGCAGATCTTTTTCAGTGTTACAGAGCATATTAACGAAAAGCTTGTTTTGGTATGCACTGCACAAATACCAGCATAGTCCGAATTTAGTTGATGTTTCTCTGGAATTCCTGGATTATTAATAACTTAATAATACTAAACATTAACTTGAAAGAATGTAGTGTCTGCAGTTCATGTAGTTTAATAATTTTATGAGGAGAAATTGCATGCAGACTACAGCAGGGGGTTTTTTTCTTCTGTTTTTAGCATGTTCAGAGTCTACCCTTAATCATGTTTGTATTGGATTTTTCATAATTCTGGGATTCTAGGTAAAACTGTGTCTGATTTTTCAGAATTTACAGCCATAATATTAAATTGTTTTAGGTAAATAAGTAGCTAACCTTAAATTAGTGTGGTTCTGACCTTTGTTCCTGTAACCACCAATGGGAGATCAGCAGTGTAAATCTCTGTGGATCATTATATTAGTGCTCAGTGTGTAAGAGTTTAAGCCTTATTTGAATACGTAATTGTCAAACTTTATCAACAAGACAAGCTTTAAAAAATTTTAATCATCTCTGGATACTTAAATATCTTCTTAAAGGGCCCCATCATTCTTGGTACTTGTACTTCTGAAGTTTTCATCTTTTTTTTTATAACTTGTTCAAAATCTATGTTATTTTCCACTTGGACAAAATTTCCAACTGTTTAGAATCCATATAAAGCTCTGTCAGAACCTAAATACGTAGCAAGAAAGCACTGCAGGGGAAAATAAAACTTTCTCCCTGCAAAACAAGTTTCTAAAAAGTTCTAATCTTTCATTAAAGGACTGTAAGATCTTAGGAAAAAGTATCTTGCGGGGTTTAGTAATATGTTCTTGATGTGTGACTATTTTAAATGTTCAGCACTTCATAGGTCAGGACTGCAGCTCTTGGGGATAAAAAAAAGAAAAGAGAAAGGGGTGAGGTCCAAAGGTTTTTGTAAAAAAAGAAAGGCAAGTTACCTTTGGGTATTCCGGCCCCATTTTCAGGATTTCTTTGACAACCCAGTGAGCAGGGTTGGTGATGGTCTGTCCCTCACCGCAACTGAGAGAGGACATTTCCAAGCCTAGAATTGGAGGCCTTGAGAATAATGGAGTCTTTCTTGAATTACTGAATTGCCAGTCATGAGCATGCCTGTATGGCACACTTGGGGAATTTGCTAACCATTGCGAACCATGCTGTTACAGCTGCGTGGAGGCCAGTGATGTGGGGTCTGTGCGCTTGGCTTCTTTGCTAAATGTAGCCCTAGCGTGTAGTAGAACCGTCATCAAATGAACAAAGCAAACCTGAACCCGTCCTAGGTGGATATTTTGTGCTGGTATAACTTCAAGCAGTGTTTTAAATTCCTCTTCCACCAGCCCCCCTTGTTTTTACCTAGTGGCATCCCTTTAGGTGGAGGAAGCTGGTTTAGTGCCCATTTCTCCCTCTAAGGAAGTCCCTACTGCCTTGAGGTTTAATTATAATTGCACTTGTAGAGATAAGGTCTAAAAGGAAATGGAAGCAGAGCAAGAAGAAGGTTTTCTGAGGAAGCAGAAGAGTCAGGTTCCTCTCCTTTTGCAACTGTTCTTCAAGCCTGGTTTAGTATGGTTTCTGGTAGCATTTGTTTATAGTGGGACAAAGATGCCTGGTTTCATGTGTTCTTCCTTCATTAGGTCAGGCTCCAGTGGCATGGAAAATGGGTAAAGTTCAGGGACTGATTGCAGTATTCATCTTGCCCCAAAATAAATATAGAAGCAAATATTGCAAAATGCTTCTTTCCATGCTAAAAGATAACCTTAAAAAAGAAAGTGATGATCAAATCTAAAAAGAAAGTGATGATCAAATAAAAAACCAGAGAAGAGCCAAAAGTATGGTTTGTAGGTAGACTTTCCAGCTAAGGTACTACTTTCTAATTAATATAATCCTAAACTTCATCTTGGTATGTGTGTTTCTTGTGATACAGCTGTAGTAGCTGAGGAACCAGCGTAGTGAAAGTGCTAACAACCTCTGGTATTGATTAATACCTCTGGTATTGAACATCTAGATAGGCAGGATGAAATAGGTTTACCCTGGGGAGGGCATGACTTTTATTTTTAGCACTTTTAAAGACAGCCATCTGTTGAGTAATTGGTACTACAATGTAACGTTTATTTATTTAATTTTTAATTATTTCAATGAATTGTCAGGTTTTAAATGAATAAATAATAATTAGCTGAATAATGCTAATGGTAGGATGAACACCACAGCTTACTCCAAGGCTATCCCAAGATTATGAGGTGTTTATTCATGTGTTGAAAATCTATCTGAATTCTGGTTCAGATTAGTTTAATCAGGGTTTTGGAATGAGTTTCCCAGTTCATACATTGTGCACACATGCATGGGTATATGATTAAGTAGAAATGAAAGAAAAACAGTGCTTTGGCTCATTAGCAATTGGTAGATAGTATTTGCATTTTGGGGGGGGGGGGGCAATCTGGTAGTGTCAGACTTCATTCTAGCATGTACTTGGGAAATTGTATCACCCTTTGTTTTGTAGGGACTGTGGGGCAGATACGCAAAGTCTGAAACACATGTGAGGCAGGCTTGTTTTCTCCCCTTTGGGATCCAGTTAGACGAGCCTGTCAGTCACACTGGACGTGTTACTCCTTCGTAATGCCTGTCCCCAGGACAGGGAAAGCTCTCTTGGTTGAAGTCAGCTCCACGTGCTTGGCACCACGTGCAGGCATGCAATAACCACCCAGTTTTACCAGCCTGGCATTGTTCTGTTGTTACTGACTTACAACAAGGCAGTCAAGGACCAAACTGGCTTCCAACACCTCTGATCAGGGTAAAAAGAGGCTTGAATTTTGTGGCCCAGTCTGTAAGTGCTCCTGCTTAGGTTGTCAGCCATGATTTTAAATAGTTCTGATGGAGGAAATCTTGAAGATGTCAAACCCCAGTTTACTAATGGTGTTTGTGCTTGCAGGCTTTGACCAATTGCTGGTTTGGTGGATGCCCCACACCGGGCTTGACCGGGCTTTGGAAGTGAGACTGCAGGGACAGATCTTCCCTGCTCGATATTCTGCACAAAAGATTAGTGGAAACCCTGAAGATGACTGTGTAAATAGGAAGTTTATTTAGCATAACTGGAAAATGTCTCTCTCAACAGAAATTAACAGCAATTTGCCTATTTGTGGTCGTGTACTGGGTTTTACTGGTCTAGAGTTAATTTTCTTCATAGCAGCCTGTATAGTGCTATAGTGACAGTTGTCACTGTGCCCTTCAGAAGCATTTGAAAGCTGCTCATTCTGAATACTTCTGTATTAGTACAACACTAGCTGTTCTTAAATTGATCCCGAAAAGGCTCTTAGTTGTGCTTCTATGATAATTTTACTATTATTGGAAGAACATAAAGAACTTCTGCTTACCTTTCAGATTACAGAAAGGTTCCAGTGTAATGGCCGTGATGTTTGTATAAATCATACACTGTTTGCGGTTTTTTTAACCTTCCCTCTCTTTTTACACAAACAGCCTTTCTTTGGTGCTGAAACCCAGTTTTTGTTTGTTTCCCCATACTGGATAGAGAGTAGTTGTTCATTGTGAAGGGGAATCTCTGGCTCCGCAGCTGCATTCCAAGGACTTAGCGCTGAGGCAGCCATTGGCGGGGGCCGGCGCGAATTTGCGGCGGCAGGCAGTTGCGTATATCTGCCGACCTCCGAATGCCCTAGCAGGAAGTGAAAAGGCTCTGGGTAGTCAGCTGTGCAAGAGCTGGGTGCATGCAGGCACACTCAAGATGGATGCCAAAATGGGTTAGTCCCTTTTTCTTGGTTTTCTTTAATAGATGTGACTTGAACTCGCTTGTCGAGCTAGAGGCTTTTAATTTATCTTTCTTTAAAAAAAAAAAAAAAAAAAAGGGTTACTTGGTTCAGGGTTTTTTAAAAAAAGAACCTTATCAGGTTAAATATATTAAACCACTTGCTTTTGTCATCAAAAACCAATATGAATTGTTCAGTTTTAAGTTAAATATCTGTGAAAGAAAGGAAAAAAGGACTTTAAAAAAACATACAGTGATAAACCTATCACGGCACTTGCTTTAAAAGCAAAATGTAATTGGATGAGTTGTGCATGTAAGGCACGGATGCTAGCAGATCTATTTTTAGATGTGCCAAGTGACAGTTCATGCTTACCAAATGTAGGCAGCTGTTCTGCTTTAGAATAGGCCTGGAATACTTGCATTAAATGCATGAGATTATAGTTCATGTTGTATAAAATAAAGCTTAAAATGGTTTCCATGAGGAAAGATACTGCTTGGCAGGGATGTTTCTGAGAATTGGTTGAGGGTTTTGTTTTTCTGTGGGTTTGTTGGTGTTTTTTTAATCTGCTGTGAATATCTTGTGTATGAGTTAAAGCCAGAAAGCTACTTCTTTAAAAAATTTTAATCTTTTACTTTAGAAAGAAATGCAAATACCTCTTTCTGATCAATTGGAGAATAGAAATCAGTTTCATCATGTACTCTCTTGGACTGAAAATGACAAATCAGGTTTTCAGAGACTTTTAACGCTGAATTTCCCCTTGCAGAATTTACAATGAAACAGGATCCGTATGTCGTTAAGCTGATACGGTAGTTCTCCAAATGGAGTGCAGAGAGCGAGGAAAAATGCTTCATGTGCAGCTTAGCTCTGGTCCGGGAGGTCTTAGCTTGGGGATTTTTCTTATTGATTACTGAGAACAAAGGACTTGAAGATGGGTGGCTAGAGGCCATTTGGCATTTGTGCTGTGTTTTAATTCCAGCAGATTTCCTTTGTTTCTCGTGTTTTGGAAACTGTCACACAGATTAATTATTGTCTTTACATTCCTTACAGCTGGGTGCAGGTATAATGCCTCACTGCTGGTAAGAAGTGATTTCCTATGAAGCAGTAAGATCCCACTATCAGTAGGGATGCTTTAAAACTGGGGTTCAGAGGAGGGAGGATCTCATTTACAAAACTAATGCTGTCTTCAAACGGAGAGGAGAAGGGCTCATATTTAGTGTCACGTGATATAGGAGCAGCACCCAAATTGAATGTATGGATGCTCAAATTGCAGCATTTAAAAATAAATATAGCTTCAGTATTTGAAGTAAATACTCAGAAAGAAATTAGGGTTTTTTTTCAAAGATTTATTGCGTGATACAGGAGCACAAAATCCACCAACTTTTTTGGCAGGACTGGTTAAAAAAACCTCACCCAAGCGTTATGGATACTTGCAGCTCAATTTAGGTTTACTGTTTACAGCGATTTTTAGGTCGAGCTCACAATTTGTTCTTAAGCTCCTTTTACATGCTAAACTTGCTAACGTAGGGTGTACAGAGACCACTAATAGACGCTTTTGTGATTAGAAGCAAAACCGAAGAAACCAAAGAAAATGTTAAGTTTTGGGATTATAGCTCATAGAAAAGGAATTCTAGGATGACTTGATTTTTTTTGTTTGTTTGATTTTTACAAATATTAAAGAAAAGTTGTCTTGTTTAGAGCTTCATTTGTTTGCCTCTTTGTAACATGAAGGGACCCCGAGGAATAACAGGTCAAGAGAGTGCCCAGGTAGGTTGGGCTGCAATTTGACTTCAGGTTGGTGCTGTTCTGAGAACTGGAGTGTCACCTTCTCCGGCTGGCTGCTCTATCTAACACCCCATATGTTTGTGGAGTCACAGTGTGAACCACATCCAGAATCTGATCAGGCTGGCTGCTTAGCTGCGTGGTTTGTTTTTTTTTTTGTCCCCCCCCCCATGCAGTATTTGTTAGCATGCAGAAAAGCAGGCTGGTTCTGTGTGTGGCCCTGCCGAGGAAAGGAGTGGGATTCAGTGATGGTGGGTNCCCCCCACCCCCCCCACCCCCCCGTGCAGTATTTGTTAGCATGCAGAAAAGCAGGCTGGTTCTGTGTGTGGCCCTGCAGAGGAAAGGAGTGGGATTCAGTGATGGTGGGTGAGGCTGGGGTTTTTTTTTCAACAGCAAAATTTTATGACAAATTGAAGGCGTTCATGCAACTGTAACCTGATTTCTGTCAGGAAATTTCTGTCGAAAGTTGAATGAAATATTTGGATAAAATATTTTACATTATGAAAATGGCAGCTTTAAGTTTCTGCCCAGGGTTCTCATCTTTCCAGCGCCTGCTGCTCAGTACAGTTTCCCTACGGAAATAATTAGGAAAGGACTTCAGCTTCTGAAACACTCTGAAATGGCACCATAGCCACAGTGGCATTTTCATGTTGTACCTAGAAAGGGATAATGCAGACTTCACACTGTAGAGGCTACTACGTGTTTAATGTTGGTGCATTACCACGTTTTCATCCTGTAAGAAATAACAGTAAAATATTATTTTTTAAGTTTTACAGTCATTCAGTGTAAGAATCTGCTCCGAATTGTGATATGCTGTTTTACAATTAACTTTGGTGATGTTTAGGATGAGATAGGATTACTAAACTTGTGGTGCAATAGTAATTTTTCTAGAATTTATCTTGCATTCTGTATCTAATACATTATTGCTGTTAACAAGCAGTTTTGATGCAGAAGAGGAATTTGTTCTTGTGAAAATCTAATCAGCTGTGGAAGTAGAAATCATGAAGAGCACGTTTTATTGTGTGTCTCACCATGAATTAAAAAACTAGACTAGATGCTCCTGCCCAGTTCTGTACTCCGCAGTGGCGAATGACGTTTGCAGATTTTCAGTTCAGTAAGATAATCAATGCAACAGCGCCTCAAAACAAACAAATCCGCAATGGACTTGTGCAAAGGTGTAGTTTACTCTAAACAATGATGCTAAAAATGATACAATATTGTGTTCGCTCCTGAGGGTTGCTTAAGGAAAAAATAAAACTTGCTTTACAAAGGAAGTATTTTTCATTGGAGCCCAGCAGATTTAGCCTGCATTGAAATTTCAGTGAGATTATTCTCTTTTCATGGCTCAGTCTGTCAGTCATAATCAACATTACAAACTCCCATGGGAATGTCTTCAGTCAAAAGGAAACAAAATGAACTGTTAATGAGTCCTGAGCAGTGCCTTTACCTCTACCAGACTTGCAAAGAGAGAATAGTTTAGAGATCTGTTAGTGTCTCATCATTTGTCCTACCAGGGAATTGGAATCCATCTCTTCAGTGAGTGACCTCCACAAAAATAACTGAAATGAAGCACAAACTGCTGTGGTTCTGGTGCAGAACATAGCACAGTACTTGAAGAGATTAATTCTGACATTGCTTAAGGGCAGAATTGTTCTTAAATTTTAGCAATTACATTTGAGGTAATCCTAATAACAATAATCCCAATAATCTGAAGTGCAATGCAAAATCAGTGCTACAATAACCTATTTGTAGTTGTTATTTCAGCTCTGGTTTGTCAGTGAGATCACGAATTACGTTCTTTATGACTCTCAGCAGTCAAGTGAATCACATTTTACTGTTTTCGTATGGATGCAAAAGGTATCTTGTTCTAATTTCTTCCCCTTTTTAAATTTTAGTTGTTGACCTCCTTTACTGGCGAGACATTAAGAAGACAGGAGTGGTGTTTGGTGCCAGCTTGTTCCTGCTGCTTTCATTAACAGTGTTCAGCATCGTGAGTGTGACAGCTTACATTGCCTTGGCCCTGCTTTCTGTGACGATCAGCTTTAGGATATACAAGGGAGTTATCCAGGCAATCCAAAAGTCCGATGAAGGCCACCCGTTTAGGTGAGATTTTTCTTTTTCTTCATTAAATGTGTGTTGTTTTGGGGAACAGCAGTATTGGGGCTGTTAGAAGCGGTAGATGACACATGCTGTAACATGTTGCATAATAATGCACATAGTCTCTGTACTGAAAAATCTGTTACCCAGCCTGTGATGACTACTCTTTCTTTTTTTCCTCAGTAGGCATACATAGCAGTAAAGAAAATTAATTGGGCACTTGGTACAGAGGATTTCCCTGGGAATGCTAGAGTGTCTATGAAGTTACATTAAAAAAAAAAAAAAAAAGCTTCAATCTATCGTGCATAAAATGTGCATTTTAGAATGTTGTAGTCTTCACAATGTGAACCAGTGGCAGATGATGTACAAAACTTAAAGAATACCCAGGACATGCAGCGCTTTCAATGCAACATGTTCAGCAAAAATCAGAATAAATGTAGCAGGGGATACTTTTATCTTTTTGGAACTTTTTTTTTTTTTTTCAGAATACCTTTAAAATTGTAGCAGCTTAACTGTGTTCTCCACATGCAAGGCTGTGTGTCATCGGCAGAATCCAAGCTCGTTGCAGCCTGCCCAGATCAGAAACCCAGAAACTTGGGCTCTGAATTCTGAGGCTTGAGGAGTTGAATCATAGGATTAATTTAGGTCCTCAAAGAGGACCTCCAAGCTCTTTGCTTTAAGTGATGAGCTAAGTCCTTGGGGCGTACCACGTGTGCACTTCCCTGCAGTGTGGCCATACGGTATCCATGGTATTCATCCTTTCCTGTGTGGAGTACAGTGGTGCCCATTCTTGCAAAACTACATCTTCAGAGAAATCAAAACTTATTAAGGTGTTACAGCAATTACTAGGAGTGCCTATTTCCTATTTCCATACCAGCCCTGTCCCACACTGTTCGGACTTGTTTCTCTCCTTTTATTAATCAATGAAGTTGAGATCGACTTCCGTTGCACCTTTCAGAAGCTCCTGCTTGCCCTCCTATTTGCAGCTCTCTTACTAATTTTGTGGTGTTTCCAATTACTTGTATTCTCTTCCTCTCATCTTAATCAAGGCAAAGTAAAACGTGTCCTTGGGTTTACCTCCATTCCTCCCTGACTACGTGTAGTGGCTCATTTACCCAGGGGAAGCCAATCTGTGCCTAAAACAACTGTAGGACAAACCTCTGGAAAAAAAGGAGTATTTGCTTTTGGGCTTAGATCTGATATAAAAAAATACATCTGAACAATTGGCAACAACATTCGGTATAGCAGTATGAAATACATCTTTTGTAAACTCAGGGTTTTGTTGGGGAGGTTGGTTGGTTGGTTTTTTCTTTTTTTTAACCATCAAGGCCCTGTATGGTCCTCCTTACTCACACTCAGGATGAGTAATTCCCAGATGAAATCCTGTTTGCTCTGTCTACCCAGTAGTGCTCTTCCGTATCCAAACTGCATTTCCAAGTTTACCAGTTAAGTTTTCTTAGCAAGAACAAGCAAAACTTGCTCTACCCATGGTCTTTCTGCAGTTTTACTGATATTCATAAGAAGTTTCCAGACATTCTTGTCCAACATACCTGGTTGCTTACTTTTTATCTGTCTAGTTTGAACTACAAGAAGAGTATTTTTACTTGAATTTAGTTTGACGGTGAAGAGCACATCCATAAGATCAATTTAATTTTTGATGCAGGTACTGACTATCTTGCTGATGAGTTGAGAAGAGGGTGCAGATTCAAGCCAAGTGTGGACAGCAGAATGCAGCCTTGAAATGGCCACCCTCTGTAGTTACAGTTTAAAGTATTTTCATTTGTTTTGGACTTGTCATGAGGCCATTTTTAGCTTTGCCTTAAATGACATACATAGGAGCCTCCACTGCATTTTTTATTTTCAAAAAACCAAACAAAAACACCCCAAAGCAGAATCTTCCCCCTCCCCAAATGAAAGTAAAAGTTTAGCAATTGTAATAGCTGTAAAATGAGTACCCTGTTACAGATGTACTGCATTGCTCCTTCTCCCTCCAACATGCAAATTAGATAAATAAATTACTCTCTATTTAAAGAATCTAAATTGCTGTAGCTGCTGCAACTACTGAGAAGAGTCGCAGTGTAGTGGAAAGAACACTTAACCAGATAGGAGCTTATATCTTTCTGTTAAAAGAACTGCTGTCGCTAACTGCAAGAAATTTTTTTAGTAAATGATGAAGAACTTGCTCATTTTACTGTTCCTTAGTGTATGTGTGTTACAGCTTAATGGTAATTTCAGCAATGCCTTCCAGCAGTGCAAATGAGTATGTTGCTTTTGTAGGATTTTTTCTATTTCAGAAATGAAGGAATCTGAAGCCTTGTAGAATATCAGGCCATCTAATACATTTTTTTTTAAAACAAAACCAAGGATACATAACCGAAGAACACCCCCCCAGCCTGCATATATATATGTGTGTGTGTGTGTGTGTATATATATATATATGCATCAGTGGTGCTGGACACTCCTTTGGCCACTCATTTGCCTTGTCTGTTCACACATGTATGTTAGCTAGCGTGCCTCTTTGGACTTGATGATCTTAAAGGTCTTTTCCAACCTAGATGATTCTATGATTCTTCTGCCTGGGCCCTTTAGGACTGCGTGTGACTTAGTAAATGCCCTAGCACAACATGAAACATGTTTTTCTTTTCTTCTAAGAGGTGGTGGAGATTTTTCTAAGGTTTACTTTTACCTTCTAAGAATAACTTAGGTTAGTTCTGTTGTTATCCTTTTAGCGTTCCCTGTATGGTGGAGTTTTTCCTCTCTATAACATAAAAAGAACGTATGTTGATATTGTATACATAACATACAATGTGTTGATAGTGTTTGGCAGCACTCTCAGAGTAAAGTTTCATAAGCTCTTCTTTCTTGCAGGGCTTACTTGGAGTCTGATGTAGCTGTGTCTGAAGAGCTTATCCAGAAATACAGTAATGTTGTGCTTGGTCACATTAATGGCACAGTCAAAGAGCTGAGACGTCTCTTCCTAGTCGATGACTTAGTTGATTCTCTGAAGGTAAGTCTACTTCAGCTGTCGATACAGCAGCCTTGTGTAAATAGATTCCTTGCAGACCTAGCTTAGCAAAGCCCATGAGTCCTTATAAACATGAATGAACAATGGCATCTTTGGCTCTGTTTAAGTAAATACAGAGTTTTAGTTTGCTTGTTGGAAGTACTAAGCCCTTTTGTTTTTCAAGAAGTATAGCTTTCTGGTAGCCACACTGAGTTGAATATAAAGTGCTGCATGCAGTGATAGCATGGATAACTTTATCTGTGCTTTATTTTGACAATATGATAAAAATTAATAGAAAACTGAAATAAGCTTTGGCTGCATGCAGTCCAGCTGCTACATCTCCTCGCTGCTGCTTAACAGCAGAAATCTTGTAAGAAACACAGACACTGGGCATTCAGAATTTGTCACTAACATATATCTTTCTCCCTCTTGAAAAATCTGTGTTTTGGGCTAGACTGGCAGAGTCTGGATTTGTTTTGTTTTTCTGTTTGTTTCTGTACTGAGACCAGCAAGTGGTTAGTGTACAGTTACTTGCCTTAGCGGGTATTCTTGTGCCCGCTTGTTTGCTGAAAGAGTAGGGACTGTGCAGTGCACTTGTTTTACTGGGAAGATGGGAAGGTGGACGCTTGGGTTTGGCTGTGAACAGCTGCTTCTTTTAGTGATGCAAATTACTGAAATGGGTTTTGCAAGTTACTCAACCTCAGGCATGCAATCTGCCTAACAGATACCTTGAATATGGCCAAGTAGTGTTTAATGGGATTTATTGAAGGTGGCAGAGCAAAACTGACAGTGAATAATAATAATAAAAAAAAGAATTGGCTGAAAAGCCTTCAGTTTTGTTCTGTGAGAATTATATTCTTTCAAGCTAATCGCCTTGCTTCGTTTTTCCAACAATTGTTTCCTTTACTGAGTACAACATGCTGTCCATTTCTTTTTCAGTTTGCTTAATCTTCTTGAAATAAAGTTGCATTTATCCTCCAGTAAATCCCTTAGGGCTTTGTAAAGTTCTTTGAGTTCTTGTGGGGTTGGGGGAAGGGGTTTCTAGTGAAACTTGGAGAAAAACAGGAAGGCTGTAAAAGTCTTTGTTATATTTGCGGAACAGAAATCGGAGCCAGATCTCAGGATCTTACCTAGAGTTTCTAGATCCAGTTTCTCATTATGCTCCAAGTTAAAACACAGAGTTTGTGCCGGAAAAATTGCACATCTGATGCTGTGCAAGTCTCCTGCAGCACGTGTCCTTTCCCTCTGGAGAAAATAAAGATTATAAGGCTGTTGGATTGTTACCTGGGGTCTGCTGCTCTTGATAAAGATTCATTTTCTCAAAAGGGAAAGAGGAGATAGGGTATTAGCCTGGGGTTTTGTGTAATAATCTTCCTGCTCCTAAAGGGTTGTGCAGTAAAAGTATTTTTATGAGGTGGCCATGAATTCTTATTTTCTGATCATTTTTCTGGACATGATCAATACCTCTGCAGTAATTTTATGGCAAAATGGCTTAAATAAGGCTGTTATTGTCTGTGCCTTGCCAGTGTTTCCACACAGGGATTGCATTTTGATGGCTAAATCCTCTCACCACTGCCCATTGGTCTGCTCTGTAAGAAGCTGTGTGTCTCCTTCATGCTTAAGTGCCCAAGTAGATAGGATTCATCTCTGCAGCATCTCAAAGCCACAGCCTTGACCAAAAGAATTATTGTTACATGGCTAGAACTGCATTTTGGTAACTCAGACTTGGTGTGTGAGGGAGGAAAGGGGCCCTCAATGTAAGAAGAACATGGATCTGTTGGGGCGAGTCCAGAGGAGGCCTCGAAGATGCTCAGAGGGCTGGAGCACCTCTCCTGTGAGGACAGGCTGAGAGAGTTGGGGTTGTTCAGCCTGGAGAGGAGAAGGCTCTGGGGAGACCTTACGGCACTGTCCTGAACCTGAAGGGGCCTACAGGAAAGATGGAGAGGGAGTGTTTACAAGGGCATGGAGTCATAGGACAAGGGGGAATGGCCTTCAGCTGAAGGAGGGGAGATTTAAATTAGGTATTAGGAAGAAATTCTTCCCTATGAGGGTGCTGAGGCCCTGGCACAGGTTGCCCAGAGACGCTGTGGCTGCCCCTGGCAGTGTTCAAGGCCAGGCTGGATGGGGCTTTGGGCAACCTGGGCTAGTGGAGGGTGTCCCTGCCCATGGCAGGGGGCTGGAACTAGGTGGGCTTTAAGGTCCTTCCCACCCAAACCGTGCGATGTTGATCTTTGTTTATTGTGGTTTTAAGGGCATTGAGTTTCATTGTTCAAAGAAAAGTTACTGTGCTTAAGTCGTGTTTAGATCTGATTAAACAACATCACAGAAAATCTTGTAGTCACAAGGTCACTTGTATTTAATAATTAAGCTCTTTGTGTTATGTTCCTTCATCTGACTTACAAGAATTTCCGCACCATTTGTTTAGAGATCACAATCCCTTTCAGTAAAGGAAGAGGAAGCAGTAAGCATCCAACTGCTGTTTCAGTTAACACTGTTTTAAAAATGAGGCCTTTCAGAGGAATTATGTTAGAAATGCAATTAATTCCAGTCAGAATGTCTTCAAGGCACTCTAATCACTTTTAAAATATTATGGTAATATAGGAAAGCCGTGTTTATTCGGCTGAACTAATTCATATCCCCTCTCCCCTTCTGACATTTAAAATGTTTTATGTAGGTTAATGAGGCTAATTTATGGTAGTTGGGAGCAACCCTTACACGAAACCAGTGAATGTCAGGACAGTTCACAAGCCCAATTACTGATTTTTGAAGAGTTTGTGCTTGAGGAGACAGTTAAGAAAGATGCTGGGGGTTTATGTAATATAACGGCTCTGCTTTTAAAAAAAAAAATATCTTGGCTCATGTAGTTTAAACATCTTCACTATAGGAAACAGCATGTTTGTGTATAATTAAAGTTACAGAGCTTTAATGTAGAAAATGTCTGCAGGTCAGTTTATTGTGTGTAAGAGTTCTGGCTGTAAAAATCTGTCTTGTTAAGATTTTTTTTCTTTTTTTTATTAAACAATACCTCAGTCATAGAAGTCTTAAAATGGACTCTAAATATTTATGCAGCACAAGAAGTTCCTCACTGCTCTGGAGGAGCAATTCCAGAGGGGCCCTTGCCAGAGCCCCAGGAGAAACTGCACTTTGTCCTGATACTCGGTGATCTAGTGCTTCACCCCACTGCGCAATGGGGTTCTCTTATGACACTGGGGCACAGTTGCTTTCAATTTGTCATTGCTCAACTGATGTTTTGAGAAACAGAGCTCTTTGCTGTGTTTGAACTATTTTATAGTAGAGAAACTGATAAATGATGAGGTAGGCAAAACCTCAATTCTGTCCAGCAGATATACTGGGCTTTTTACTGGTTTACGCATCATGGTAAGGTTCAGGCTGAGCTTGGGCTCTGGGCTTCCCTTCTGTCCTGCCCTCAGCGTGTGGGAAGAGCGGTATTATCTTTGTGTTCAGACATGTTTCAGGTAAGCCTTTTTGCATCTGTAAGGTTCTCTGAGTTTGTCTCATTTCTGGGGGGAGGGGG
>VXBL01006551.1:244798-360131 GCA_013400195.1 Aramus guarauna | reverse complement strand
GGGGGTGGGTGGGTGGATGAATTTCTGTGGGTAACTTACGTGCTATTCCCTGCTGGTGGGTGTGTGTTCCTGGAGACAAACATGGGACATCAAACTGGGGATTAAACACGGTTGAACCCCTTCCTTCTGTCACGGATAAAGCATGTCTTGGTGTGGTGCGACTCTGCCTTTGGGACAGCAGAGTAACTATTTGTAAGAGCTGGTCTGTAACATCGGTCACCTTCCATTTCAGGCCCAAATTGACCATTATTTGGGACTTGTGAACAAGAATATCAAAGATGCAATGGCTAAGTGAGTTGGCTTTTTTTTTTTTTTAAATTTCTAAATAATGTTTACAGTTCTTGGTATGTGTGGGACTCCTGTGTATAACAAATGCATTGCATGCACTAGCCCTGGGAGTAGACAGGCCTTTATTTAGAATGGTTATGAGATCAGCTCCTTTCTTACTAATGCTGTTGTTAAGTAAGTTAATCCTATATTATTTCTAATAGAAATCTGTGTATTTGAGCCCATTAGTGAAACCGGAGGCCCTCAGCAGTTGCAATGGAGGGGTGAATGAAGGAGAATTTGGCACTTTTGTTGGTTTCTGCATGTAATAGTTTTGTGTTGCCGTGATAATTATCTTCACCTATTGCTGGGGTTTTAAGACTATGTTCACACCTACTGTTGTTTGTTACTCAAATGCTGTTCTTTTTCCTTTCCTGTTCCTCTTGTAGGATCCAAGCAAAGATCCCTGGGTTGAAGCGCAAAACTGAGTAAAAAGCCTGAAGCAACTTATGGATAGGAAGTTCATCTTTTACGGGGGAAAAAAAATGCTCATTTGGATTTACATGGGGAGGGTCAGGGAATAGCAAAACCCTTGACATTGCAGTGCAATTTCACAGATCTTTATTTTTTAGCAACGCAGTGTTTGAGGAAAAAAAAAATAACTGTTTTGACTGCCATGTGTTTCATCATCTTAAGTATTGTAAGCTGCTATGTATGGATCTAAAACTAATCATCTTTCTTTATCCTGTGTGCAGCACTGGCTAATACAAAAGATTTGAGAAAGCTGTACATTTTGCTTCATCAGCAGTAGTCCCTGCTGCGTTCCAGAAGAGGTAGTACAGGTGGAGTGGAGGATAACACTTCCCAGTTTGTGCACTGTGTATGGTCTGTGTAGATTGATGCAGATTTTCTAAAATGAGATGTTTTAGAAGAATATACCATTTTAGCAAGTTTTGAAAAATCTTGCCTTTTTGGTATGAGTATAGCTGTATTGTGATTTTATTGTTTTATCAATTGCCTATATATATATATATGTGTTTCACAAAGCTTAGATCTTTCAGCTGCTCCACAGTGCTTCATACTTCAGAGAATTGACTGATTTCTGGACTAGCTCCATAGCACACAAGCTTGAAAAACTAAAATGTCTCTGTAAACACTAGCATCTGTTTAAAATAACAAAAGAGAAATGAACAAAGGAACCTCCACATATATTAAGAGAAAATTACAGCATACACTTTGTTGCACAAACGTAGACAGCAAATGATTCTACAGTTTCTCAAACTCTGATAATCTGTGGACCGAATATCTAATGCTGCAAATGTTTGGAAACTTAAAACCTTGTTTTGCAGGAAATGATAAATGAAAATTATACACTTGCAGTTTAAGCTGTATTGAACTAAGTCTGTGGAATGCATTGTGAAATGTNCATTAAACTCACCAGCAGAGCTAGGAATTGTAAAAAAAAAAAAAAAAAAAAAAAAAAAAAAAACCAAACAAAAAAACCCCAACAAAACAAAAAAGAAAAAAAAAAAAACAACCCAACCAAAACCCCAAGTATCAATAAAGCTTATAGACATAAAATAATATCGGTATTTTGCTTTCTTGAGGCAAGTTTAATATATTTGTGTTTATTTTGTTTAAGTTCATCGTGATTAAATATCCATTGTACATGGTGGTGGAAATAGTTTGTCAGACGTATAGCAATGTGAGTAGGTGGATTTTTCATGATACCTTTTCATATGTGCAGTGTGAAGCAGTTTGTTCAGTTCCAGTTACAGCTTTGACGTCCCGAATAGCCGTGTCAGCCGGTGATGCTCAGTTTGGCGCGGAGCTCTTGTAGTGCAGGTGACACGGGGGGTGTGACCGTGTCAGACGCCACCGAAGTGTTGTGAGTTGGTGCTTGAAAATGGTGACAGATGAGATTTTAGATTCTGCTAAAAGGTCCTTGGTTTCTTTTATTTTTGAAATGCTCATGTATGATGCCATATTCTAGTTGGAAGGAAATTGTTAAAGCAACTCCCAATAATCTTTTCAGATTGACTTGCTGAATCTGATTTAAGAGCTGGACATTGAAAACTCGTATCCAAATTTATTTGAGACAGACTTTAAATTAACAGCATCTTGACCATTGAAAAATAAATTCATGCACTAATATTGTAGTTTACAGTATAATACATCATTACTTCTGAACAGTTTATACATAAAGCCAAACCATATATAAACATACAAATTTTAAGTGTTTTTCCTGATAGACACTATTGCTTTAAGATATTTTTCACATCACCATTTATTAATTCATTCTGCCACGCAACTGGTTTTATTTGGGATACAATCAATGTGAAAGGAAGGCAAACATCATTACAACATAGGCAAAGAGGGTGCTTACTGACATCACCACCTAATGTGATTACATTATTTGATCAAGAAGGTTTCTTTAAAAAAGAAGACTGCATAGGGACTCTTATTGTGTATCTGACAAACTGATCTTCTGTATAGTAATATAAGGCATTAATAAATTCAATTTTAAAAAAGGTGATTCTTTGAGGTTGCTGAAGCACTTTTGTGTGTTAAATGTACATTGATCCACTCTTTTAACTGGATATTCGTTGCATCCAACAGCTACCTTTTTATGCAGTGGGCATCAGAAGTGGATTGGCAGGAAGTCTCCACAGTTCAAAATAGTATTTTCCTGAACTGGGACTAAAGCACTATTTAACATTTATTTTCAAAGACTACATGTAAGTCTAAATGTTTTATTTTGGCCTTTATTTCTTTTGATTAACACCCTCTTTAAAAGAAAGGTAATAATTTCAAAATACAGATGTTGTTCCATGCTAGAACTCTCAAAAATAATTTGTTTTGATACTGCCCACGTTTTCTGTTCCTTTCTAAACAGTTTAATTGGAAAAAGTTGAACTTACTTTTTCTTTCTCCTATTCCACCATCCTTGTAGTTCTTGGTTTTGACAAAATGCTCGTTAACCAATGTTGAATGGCTTTACTTGCCTTTTGTGAACATCTGCTCATGGTCTCCACGTGGAGGCAACTCTCCTTCCCTCTCAGCTGCCTGCTGCCCCACGGACCCCATGGCCCAGTCGCAGACGAGGGGGCTGCATGAGAAGCGATGATGGAGAGAGGCGTCCGCATTTCACAAAGATTATGCTTCTCTCAAGGATAGGTAAATTTTATGGTGTCAGAGTGATTTATGTTCTACTTAGCAGCAGCATGGGACTAGCTGCCTGGGGGAGGGTACACGCAGTCCCCGCTAGTGATGTACCAGGCATTCCCAGAGATCAGGCTGGATGTCCTTGGGAAGCCCCTCCAGAATGGGAAATAGTGATTCTTGGAGGCCTTCAAGCCACTAAGCCTAAATAAATACCCTAGATGGCCACTGCCTGTGGAAGTAGTTACCTGTAAAGCACATTTCCCCACAAACGGGAACACTTGGGGAACAACTCCTCATTATTTGTGTTAAAATTTCTTTAACCAGATTTCTTTAACTACTCTCCCTCTACTCACCGTTTGAGTTAAGGTTCAAATTCTGGCTGCAGTCGAGCTACCGTCACGAACCAATTGTGAACAGCTTACCAAGAGGTGTAATGCCATCAGGAATTAGTCCTTAGAACAGCGCATAGCTTCTTGCTCTCGGAAACATTTTGGAACTCACTTGTGAAGGTATTAAAAAACCAAAGCAGAAAACAGGGATAAATGTAAGTACATGTCTGGAAAAGGGGTTAATGGTTAGCCCTCCTCTGTGTGAAAGTTATAGCACCGTATGTTGAAAGCAATTGGTGGGAGGCAAGACTGTAGCCCATACTACTGAAAAATTATTCAAAGGCACTTAATGGATAGAAAATTTTGCCAAATATATATTTAAAAATAAAATGGACTTAAAAAATGATAGTTTGCTCCTTCGATTACTGAAAGCTGAAGTGTGAACCCCAGCATGCTCATTAAAAGCTTGCAGTTTTACTCAGTGCAGCAGATTTGAGTTTTAAGCAGGTGTGGTTAAAACCCACCAACTTTCTTGAACAAACGTTCAAGCCATAAATTTTGAAATTACGCAAATTTAAGGGCCCAGCATTTTTGCAGTGTGCTCCCTTTTCAGACAGGGTTTGAATAACACAGTATTAGGCAAAAGCAGCTTTGTGAGTGAACTGTTCATCACTTTGGCCTACCCGGGTTACAAAACGATTCCCCTTTCAAACTTCAGCTTCCTTCTCTAAGATATTGGTCTTTCAAATGCAAGATCACATTCACGTTCAGTAAATTCATATGAGTAATCTGAAAATGCGTAATCCATGCAGCATCGTATGGAAATTAGAGCAGCTGAAGGGGTAGAGGCATTCATGGCTGTCCAGTCCAGAGCAGTCACTTGGTGGTGGCAGTAACAGCAGCAAGAGTTGTCGCCTTTCAAAGACATCGCCATACAAATACACTAGGAAGAAATTAAGAGACCATCATTATTTTTCTGAGTAACATGAGCATAGAATCATTAAGGTTGGAAAAGACCTCTAAGATCATAAAGTCCAACCTTCAGCATATCATAGTAAGAGAGACAGGCTGCATTAAATACACACGGCTATACATGTGGATGTACCAGCAAAAAGCAACGTTAAGCCCTGGAGTTACTTGGCACACACGAACACACTTCCTTTCCTAAGGAGAGAGTTAAAGCGTGATAACTGGTGTGTGCACGTGCATGTGGGGTGTGAAGGCCTGGAGGTTGGAAATGCTATTATTTTTACTCTGTATAGTTACACTTTGAATCAAGAATTCCCCAGCGTAACTATTGTCAGAATTGAGGCATCTGATTGATAAGCTTTTCTGAGCTTATGTAACTTCTAGCCTGCTGCTGGAGAGCTATGTGCAGCCTTTGTTCCTGTGCAGCCGCTTCCTGCTCTCCCACTATGCAACCCCTTTTTCAAAGAAAAACACTTCCCTCCCCCCCCAAAGTGGAAAATTAAAACATCTATTTTAGGGAGGCTAAATTTGAAGAACAGCTCATCTTGTGCAATGGGAGGAGAGCTAAATTGACTGCAGGGTGTTGAGCAAACTGAAGGTAACACCAGTACCTGTGCTGAAGGCTTACTGCGTGGAGCCTAGTGTCACCAAACATACATCAGTTTTCTGCCTCTAGAAAAGATGTGCAGTCTCATGCACTGGCAAAATTGAGTCAATCTTGCAGTCTCCGGCTTGTACTTTTCCTGCCAAGTAAGCAGTTACAAATACCTGGTTCTTGAATGCGGCTTCCTGATACCTGCTCCTGTGAGAAATTGTGCCCTTTTGGTTCCTACCTTGTTGCTTTTCAGTCTTCAAGTTTTGCATTTTGCTGTTCAAAAAAAGTCTCTTACATTTTTGTGTTTAACCACATTTAGTTTTTTGTTCCTCACCTTTCTGCTCCTTGTTATGCTTGACAATAGTGTCCTCTACTTCTCCTGGAAACTCAAATAGACTTGGGGGGTGAGGGTGGAAGGGCAGCTGTCAGGAATCACATGTGTATGCACACACACACACGCACACCGTTACTTTCTGGTTTGGTTGGGTTGGTTGTTTTGGGTTTTGGTTTTTTTTGTTTTTGGTACAGGAAAAAAAAAACACCCCAACACAAGCTTAGGGTACCTTTCAAGAAGCCTCCTGTTATTTGAAATGTCTTTCTAAATCTGTCTATCCTTCTGTTCAGCCGGAATTCCTGTCCTACCCTTTGCTGGGCCGGAGCTATTCAGTTATTTTTGTGTGACTGACACCCCTGCCAGCTGTCTTTGCCCGATCTAAATGTTCTTCAGACACAGGCAGCGGTTCCTGTGCCAGCAGCCGGGGCTCCTTCAGCTACCTCTTGGCGCTCAAAGGCTCCGAGGTCGGTGCCGGTCCCCGCAGCTACGTCTGCCGTCTCACAGGGAGGAAGGCAAGCCGAGGAGCTACGCACAGATGCCTGGTGTTTTACCCTGTAGAGACGGCCTTGTGAATGGCGCCAAGGTGGCAGGGAAAACTGGCACACGTGGCCATAACATACGGCAATTCCAGAGTAAGCAAAACAAGCTAAACCTATCACATCAGTAGGCTTCAATGAATGCAGGGTGGACCAAGAAGGGTGCTAAATGTAGTGCTGTGAGTTTGGAATAGACCATGTTTGATCATCATAGAAATAAATAAGTGGTTACCTGCAGTCGTCTCCTCCTGTACTTATAACGTACTTGTCATCATGAGAGAAGCGTATGTTGGTGACATGTGCAGAGTGCCCAAAATACCGCTTGTGTTTGGCCTGTTGGAAAAACAACAGAAATTCAGGAATTAGTAAAGTGACAAAGTTGCCTTGTGAGCATAGACAAAATCACATCCCCAGCAGTACTGTTGTCACTGAGCCCACAGTCCTCTCAACTCGGCACCTGAGTCTGTGCGCTGTGTCCTCCCTGGTTGTTGGACGGTGGCTGCCCTGTCACCTGCGAGCTGTTCTCCTGGGGACAGCCACGCTGCCGCACAACTGACCCTGCACTGGCAGGGAGCAGCCTGGAGATGACCTGTTGTCTGGACGCCTTAAAAATCGTATGCTAAGGAATTTGAACACGGGGAAAAGCACACTGTTTAGATTAAAATAAAATATCCACTTACAAATTTTTCTGTGCATGGGAAATCAAACAGTTTCACCAGACCAAAATCATCTCCTGTGACTATATTTAGGCCGGCATGGGTCACACAGGCACAATTGACATCTGCTTTATCTGCATTTCGTGGCCAAATGCCAATGACTTCATCTCCAAGAATGCTGTTCCAAAACCAAGGAAAACAAAACAAAAAAACATTAGACCGTAATAAGACTCACTTGCCACTGCTGTCTTTCACAGCATGGCGAGGCAACCCAGCCCAGTCTTTAAAGTCTTTTCCCTCTAAATCATTGCACTAAATGTGAGCTCATCATGGAGAGCATCACAAGAACACATCTTATTTTCTGGTGGTCTTCAACCACCTCTATCCATACACCCTGAGGTTTATCCCCTATGAAAGCACTTGCACCAATTTATACAAACAGCTCACACAGCTGTGTTCTCCTTCCCTGATGGACACGTGTGCACTCTCCCACGGTGATTTTTTTGACAGCAATGTTCTCTTCTCTTAGCCACGAGTTCCTGAATGAGGGAATGCTTGTTTGGATGTAGAGTATTTCTTAAAATAAATAGCTGTTCTCCCCCCCCCCGTAGTTCCTGTATAATCCTTCCTATTTCCCCACATATTGACCATCAGATGCGTCTGCTCTGCTCCCACAATGTCTCGCTCTCAAGACTCCTTAGAAATGAGTAATTTGGGGCAGATTTTTATGCTTGCTTGATAGCAGAGCAGTAAGGATTCTCACTTACCTCCTCCTGCAAACCTGCCTGTATTACCACCCACTGTTTACTGTCAGATCTGCTTTTGGCCTGGTCGCCTTTCTACCCTTAGAGCACAGCCATAGTTTTGCGATTGTGTTGGGAGAGTCCTATATAAATCCACGTCAGTAAATACATTTTAATGATACCTACAACTTCCTTAATACAATCGGCTCAGTTTCCGTGCCTCCTATGCTGCCTGTGTTTGTTGATGTGGGATAAGGTAGGACCTCCACAGCGTGCCAATAAAAGCAAAGCTTTAAGTGACACAAAGTCGTGTGAGGGGCCATGCACCTCCCTGTTGGGAAGCAGATATATGACAGACAGCCCTCGGTACTATTACAGTAATAATCACTACAGACTCCAACCAGCTACAAACGTATTTAAAAAATAGAAGCGTGTAAGATAGAGCCTTGAGGAAGGGGAGTGTTTGTGTGTTCACGCACGCGCTCTCTCAGTTTTGCCAAACCCTGAGCATTTCAAGCATTTAGAGTTGATGCAATCTGACCTTAGGTCTGTACTACACCTGTCTCCAACAGGCAGGGCGTTGTTCTTCAGTTTTTTACCTTGTCCACGTGGCCCAAGTGATCTTTTCTATTAATGCAGGATCTGTTACTTGCTTTCCTAGTGGTACCTCGTGAACTTGACGCTTATAGGCACCTGTTGATACCTGAAAGTAGGAAAGGAAAAAGCTAGTGACTTTGCCATAAATACATAATTTTCTTTATTTATAAGATTTCCAGTAGTAATAGCCTCAACAGTTTTTTTTTTTTCAGGAAATAAGCATCTAGGATAAAATTTCTCTTTTTTTTTTTCCTAATTTTAGATTTAGAGGCACCTTGAAATTCAGACTAACTTTAGAAAGCCTCCCTCACCCTTTCTTACCTCCATCTTGTTATGTCTGATAACAGGTGAGTCACAGTAAACACAAACACACACGGGCCTACCTGAGACATACCTGAATGTACCTGCTGTCTGCAGAAAAATCCATCTGTAGGACAAAGCTTGCAATATCTTTGCAGTAACCTATTCGGTTCAGGGTTGTACCTTGAGTGAGATCATAAAAATCTACAGTATGTTCTTGTGACCCCACTGCCAAAAACCTGTTATCTGGGCTGATCCTAGACAATAAAACAGGGAATGGGGATAATGTTTACTGTTTCTGTGCAAGGTTTTCTTTTGCTTCTCATGTTAACACAAGGGAACAAATTTCTTTTACTGGAAAACAAGAAAAAACTGTCAAAGCAAGATTGAATCAAAACCAAACCTTGATGCTTAAATAGATGAGGAGATTGAGGACATTGTATGTAGTCGATTGATGTTAATATTGCACTTGCATAAAGTGCACAACACCATGTGCAGAGTAACACTAATCCTCTGTGAAAAAGCAACAGGAATTTTGAAATGGACTATAAGTTCCCATAATCACAACTCCACAGTGTACAAATTACTAGCTATATGCAAGTGGATATAACAATATTAATCACAGAAAAAATAGTGTGGTATATAAGATATATAAGCTTTAAGTATATGTAAATACAAGCTTTAGGTATATGTAAAGCCACTGGTCAGCCAGTAAAGGCATTTCACGATTTCATGCAGGTTTCAACAAATAGGCAGTGACAAAAATCTGGAAACCAACTTGGAACTTGATAGACTTTTTCGCGAGTAACGGCTGCTGTGTATTTAGAGAACTGCAGCTGAAATTTCTGACATACCTGATATCCTGAATTGCAGACTTCCTGTCTCGCTTTTTGCCCCAAACCTTAAGGCTGTTTACAAGTAAAATAACAAATTCTCCATTCTTCATGCCAATTGCAACCATTTCACCATCAGGACTGTACGCAGCACATCTCGCTGGGTGACCTAGATTCACTTTGTTCAGCAGTTTCTGTATTAACAAAAGCAATAGGCTCATACCTCCCCTGGAGAAAACTACCAAGCAAGTGGAAAGCTTCCAAACGCTAAGTATAAAGTCACATATTAAAAACAAATTGTCTATAGTTTTCTCTAAATATAAATCTGAAATTTCACATTAAAAATCACATCCCACCAGGCATATGTTGCAAAACAGACTTCAAAATATAGATGTAATTCAGATGGGAGTTACATATTTGTATCTATCTTGTTGCAGAGTGACTTCAAGTTTTACACCAGAAAGAATATTATTTGGCAGAAAAGGCTGAAAGATCAACGGATCTTGTTTGAAAGGTGATTTTGATAGCTTCCACAATTGCTGAGCAGGGTAGGTTTTCCCATTTGATTTGCTATGTGAGACCATGGGAGAATGCTCTTGCATCTTCACTGATCTGATTGTATTTAGAACATATTACTTTTCCATATTAAAAACTATTCCTGTTAGCTCAGGTAGGCAATGTTTTGGGTTGTTTGGGGTTTTTTTTGTTTGTTTTTTTTGTTTGGGGTTTTTTTTAGTGTTTTTTTTGTTTTGGTTTGGTTTTGGTTTGGTTTTGTTTTTTAAAATGGTGGTTGTTATGCAGTTTGACTTGGGACAAAACTCCTGAAGTACACATACATAACCTGATGGGTTCTAAAGCAAGGCTGGAAAAAGGAGGGAGCTGAGCTTGCCAGTAAGGCAGGCTTATTGTCAGGGTCTGTGCGTTAGTCAGCGACAGGACAATCTGTGTCACCCAGTCTGTTAGCAATTAAAATGCTTCCTTAGTCCAGGCCAGCGTGCACTTTTAGATCAAAATAAGCAATACACAACAAAAGGCACTCCGTCAGCATGAGTGCTTTTAAATAACTGCATTTCTCTGCAAATTGGTTGCTTTTGGAAAGAGCAGCATGCTACCTCACCAACGACTTACCTTCTCACTTTGCCACACAGCAGGAAAAAAAAAAGAACCGTACCAAAATGGAAGAAAAACGCTCCTCTCTTTACATGGCTGCTCAAAGGTGCGGCATAGCTGGCACATCGTACAGATAGAAAAATCCATGCTGGGATAAAATGATCATTTATAATCCTATGCTTTTCAATTTAGCGATACTCACTTTGTCAGACAGGTCCCAGATTCTTGCTGTTCCATCATTACTTGCAGAGATAAATATGTCTTTTGAGGGGTGAGTGGCTAAGCCCCAGATTTCCCCTTCCATGTGACAGTCAATCAACAAGTTTGAAGCAGCATTTTTTTCTCCTACTTCAAGGATTTCTCCGTCTTTTGTTCCCACTAAAATTTTCCCCTGTTTGTAGCCAAAAAAAAAGAATGAGAGATGGGCTGTCAGTGAAACAGACAGAATGTCAATAGCAGGAAAGTACCGAGGTACAGCAGAAGTATGTGTGATAACTCATCCCCATTTATACTGCTTGTTCATGCAGCATCTTAAGGACAGCCGAGTAAAACACTGACACTTTCACATCTCGAGAACAATACCATGTTCTGGTGTTGCTGTCGAGTGACCGCAGTGAATATTCATCCTGCCATGAAGCATTTTAGTTGATATCAAAGTATTTACATCCCAGCTGGCAGAGTGTGATTCTCATACCTCTGAGGTGACTAAATGTAATTGTGAGGCAATAATAAAAAAATTAAACCAGGGATTTAGGCTCAGTTAGACTATCTAAGAGCACCTCTACTCTAGCCATGCTGTCATTGTCTAAACTGCAAAAGGTTTCTCAGCAAATACTTGGAAAAAGCTTAAATAGATACAGTTTGGAATTGGTTAATGGCTACTTGATTAGAAACACAAAACATTCCTCAGCGGTGCTGTTATCAAAGATCATGTCAAGTTCCTGAGACTTGATATACAAAGTTAAATGGGAACCATTGCATGAAGCGTTAGGTTGGAGAGATCCCCATCGCATGAAGTAACACTCCTGCATCATCACGCACTCCTTTTGTAACATTTACAAGTACAATTTAGACACTTGCAAGAGTTATTTTAGCACCTCAAATTACTCAGTTATTTCTATTGTTTTCGAATCAGTAATTCTCTGTGGAAACTTGGTTTATTAGTGGCTTTAAAAATAGATAAATAAATAAATGTTAAAAAAAGGTACAATCCACTCTGCCTAACTGAAGCACCTAAACCGTGCCTGCATTTCACAAGCAACCCTTGTAAAGTACGTATGGAAGGTTCCTGTTGTCGTTTGAAAAGAAAGGCAGGAGGCGAGGTCCTACCTGGTGAAATATGTCACTCGGAATTGTGACTCGGTAAGCAGACAAAGCCCCCTCCCATAACTTTACAAAAGTCTTCTCCCACGTGTCTCCCACCCAACCTCCACCAGTGATCCGTGCCGAAGCGTAACATCTGCCACGTCAGCTCACTTACTTTTCCTCTGCAGACAGAGCGCACACACTCAATGAGCTGGCCTGTCTCAAGCTGAAACGCTCGGCACCGCTTCATCTCTTGATCCCATAGCTTGACAGCTCCCCCTTCTTTAGTGCTGAAAATAAGTTTGTTGTGTTACCCAGGTGTCTCCTCCTCCACCCGCTACAAAAAATCCCATCTGTAAATCCCATCAGTAGTCTTCTCATTAAATAATAAAACATACAGTGAATCACCTTCTACTGTATATAAAGACACCTCGCTATTGTGCAAGCAAATAATAAAAATTTAAATGCTGTCACGCTTCATGTTTTTTAAACAATATCATACCTAATTTGTAAAAACCAAATTGTTCTCTTGTCACTTCATCTCAAATCTCTGTCACTGAGATAAGCTTGGCAAATATGTTACTTCTGGTAAATTGAAGAACTTACTAATCACAGTCTCCCCTGGGTGAGGTTGTCTGCAGTTTGACAGAATTAACAAATTAAGAGAAACCCACTTATGTCAGGCTGGCAGGAGCTCAGGCAACAAGGAGCTTATACAGGTGTTTGTATCAATTGCTAATTTGAGGTTCCATATGTCCTTTGCGCATAACGTGCATTGCTCGAGCGTCCCACTTGTTTGTCCTTTACTTACTATGACAGCTGGGCAGGTTATGTAAAATTTAGATTGAAACTGCTACAGTCCAGATACCATTTATCTGTGGGAAGTGTTGCATATGTCTGGGATATTGGGTAAATACAAAATAGTGTATGAGAGAAACAAAAGTTGTGCACTTTAGGAAGATTGTGTGTCTTACGGTCTCTCCTTCCCTCCAGTAACAATGAGTCCATCTCGAAGAGTCGTGTACATTGTAAACACGGGCCCCGTGTGAGCTTTTGCCACAAGTCGAATCAGAAAATGGTCCTTCCAGACATAGACATCTCCATTTATGGCACCAGTAAATGTAAGGTTATTCTGCAACAAACAGCAATGATCTCAGATACAGTAAATACCTTAGCAGTTCTGTTCAGCTTGAATTAAAATTCTTTTAGCTACTGAATTTCCTGGAAAAAGTAATCTACGCAATGAATGTAGGAATTAAACCCGTTTGCATCAAGAGAATGAGTTTAATGAATGTAATGACTGCACTCTAACGGTGTTTCTTTGAGGCGTTATAAATGACATGGGTCCTAGCGTAGGGCACATTCACCTCATGCATCCCATCTCAGGATCTTTCAGATGCGTATACTTTGCCACGTCTCCTGCGGGGGAGATGGACGGCAGGTTACCGCTACCGCATTTTAAGTGATGTTTCTTTCTTCTTTGAGTATGTGTCAGTGAGAATCTCAGTATAGGTGACTGGCAAGCAGCATCTTCAAGATGTTGAAAATAAAGTGAATAAGCTTAAATGCAGAACTCACTCAACCTGATATCTACTTTAGGCACCAGAGCAAGGGCATAATTTCTGAGAAAAGCTGTGAAACTCCTCCATGGAGCAAACTGGTCAGAGGTCAGGGACTCCCTGAGGAATGGGAAAAGGGAGTGAGCATTGTGCATTGCAACGCTCTTTCAGAGCGTGCTCTGCTAAATGGAAAAGCTTGCCTAAAGAACTAAAGATGGTCTGACCTTGAAGTCCACTGACTCTGTAATAATAGATACCAGGAAAAATGGTGAGTGAACCCTTTTGATAGAGGTTCAAAGGAAAGTCTCACGTTCGGTGATAAACAGCAATGGCGTCTGTTGAAGGAACTGAGGGAAAGAAGCCCCACAATGACTTTCCACCATATAGGACAAAAATTTAGTGCAGCACAACCTGCTGACTTCGACATTAGATGGACCTGGATGAAAATGAATGAGGTCCATGGATGCACAAAGAAGCAGAGAGTGCGTGTACAGCCCTAGTCCATTGAGAGCAATTTCCTCATGTTCCTGTGACATGAACTCGTACTTCCAAGTGGAATTCAGTGACACATACTTGAGGAAGAAAAAAAAACATCCTGCGTGAATGACATATGCTAAGGGAGTAGAGTTCATCTGCTGGGTTTGCAGGTGCCCCATATCGGACGTTAGTGGTGTTATTTTAGAAAAGAAAAGCTCTGTTGGACTGTTTCTGCTTGGAAAGTACAAACAAGCAATGTGGTTGTTCTAATATTGCACTCTGCTTTTTTAAAATCACTTTTGGGGTCTTTAGTGCCCGTTACATTACTCCTATTTTATACTGCAATAATGCCATCAGACTAGAAAAAATGTTTAGCATTACGCAATTTTTGACCATAAAGTCACTGGTTTGGGCACAAGAATGAGGATTTGGGAGCCTAACTTTATACGCTCACATTTCACACGTTAGTACTATTGTCCAGGGTGGATACTTAGGAGCAAGGGGTTTCTTTGAATGGCTCATGTGTATAATTTATGCTTAACCTTCGCAAAAGTAATTTCTGCGGGGTTTCTGGATGAAGCAGAAGCTATTTCAGACCTTAGCATCATAGTAAGACTGCTTTTTCACTGTTAATACGCATTGCTTTCCTTTCACTTAACTGTGAAGTCTAAAGCAAAGTGCTATGATTCCTTAATGATCATACTGGAGAGTATGTCACCCTCACTTGGATCACTAGCATATGTCATACCAAATACTGTCAGCGGAAAAAAAGGGTTGCAGAGCCTGTACACAAAATAACGATATTACATTTTTCTAAGTTAACCACTGAAGTGCTAAATAACTAGCAAAGTAAAAAAATAAAAGCCATGGCAGCTGATGCTGTAGGTATGCACAGACAGTAACAAAAAACGTTAACCAACAGCGAAACCCAACCCTGCTTAGAAAACTTCCACAAGGATCTAAAGGCGTACAAGTTTCAAATTAAAAGTTTAACTGATAAGCAAGAGCTCCGTGGGCACACACTGTCCGCGCTGTACTGGATTTCAACAAAGGACATTGACACTTGCAGTTTTAATAAAAATGTATTATAAAATTCTGTAGCAAGTAATTTGAACTCACTGCTCCGAAGGCAACAGAAAGCATGGTTTGCATTTTGGCATCTTCCATGGAACCAATGACTCCTTTCTTATAAAGCAAAGCACTGCCAGCTAATGTCCAGAACTTCATGTGTTTTACCCCAACAGACACAAACTGAGTGTCTGAATCTGGGCGGAACTCTACAACGAATATCCTCTCCAGGTGTCCTCCCCTGCTAGCAACTTTAGCCCCTGTTTTAATTAGGAAAGGATAAAAATAAAGTTAAATTTACCTGTAAAATTAAGCTCTGATACGATTTTATAAAATCAATTGACCTGGTACTGGATTAGAGAACTGTGTCCCAGACGCTGAAAGCTAAGCAAATCCCAGTGTTATGTAGTGCATCAAACACCGTAATTCATGCAACCTGCAAAGTTCCTGGTTATTCCATCACGTCTGACAGGTTTAGGAAATACAGATTTAGGTCTTCACAGCATAATTTGTCTCCTTGGTCAGTTGAATAACACACAGAAATTTTGAGTCTCAGCAAAGAGTTACCATCTGGTGAAACGCCCAGGGAAACATCTAATGGGCTGAGACACTTCTGCTCTCCCCTCCACCACTTCTGAAGATGATAATTCTTTTCTGGAAATGACTTCCCAAAGGCCTATCTATGGTGTGGAATTTGAAGTTCAAGTATTTCAGAAAGAAAAAGAAAACACTTTAAAATACTTTCCTTAATTTCGTGGAATTTTATATTAAACAACATTCTTCCTTAACTTCTCTTTATAATAGAAGTTTCAAACTCATTTTCTTACTCATATTTTCTAGTACTTTCCTATCTCCTTTAACTCTTTTTGTGACCTAGGGAGCCCTAACACTCAGAATAAGAACACAACTCTATTGCAAAGACTTGAAAGGAAACACAAATAACTGCGCGCAGCGCTCTGACACTGAAGGAACACGATTTTTCTGGAGTTACCTTCTTGCCACCTCCACACCGTGATAGTATGTTCTGGATCAACTCCCACTGACACCAGGAGTTTGCCGGTTGCGCTGAAGTTGACATAGTTGACCCCTTTGGTATGGAAGCAACGTAGCATTGAAATCGTTTGCTTACTCATAGCATCCCATACATGAATTGTGGGAGTTGTACCTACATGCAAAAAGACGTGTTAAAAGAGAATTAATTCAGCGTTGGGAAAGCTTCAATGCAAAAAAGGCATTTTTCAAGAACATTTAACCTAAACAGACACTGATAAGTTGTGGGGTTTTGGTTTGTTTAAGATTAACACTACTCAACAGAAAATCATAATAGCTTGCAAAACACAGGGGAAAATCATTGTATTTCATGAAGTAAGACAAATTCTAAAAGAACAACATAACATTTATGAAAAGCCTCATGCAAAAGAAATTGTCTTGTAGATGTTTCACTTGTATCCGCGATTCACACAGATACAACGAGGTAACATGAAACTTTTACATAACTCTGCTGACTAAAATTCACAAACGAATCAGCCTTACCTGGAAATTCTGTCATATCACCTGCATTTTGAGAGCAATGGCAAATGAGGAAGCACCAAGGGAAAACAACAGGTGAAATAAGTCATGTTTCTAATGCTGAAGTGCCAGCATCAGCACCAGAAGGAAAAAAAATTAAAAATTTGAAAATGGATATGGATTAAATCAACAAAACAGATAAGCAGGAATATTGTTGAACTTTTTTGGGTATATTGGTTTTTATACGCAAATATCGCAACAATATTTAATACTTTTGAGGTTTAAAAATGGTATTTAAAAGAAATGCTAAAGACATGCAGCTTTTAAAAATTATTAAATTTAAAAGTGAAATGAAGCTGTAGTTATACAGAATATCAACCAAAATCAGAAACACTGATTTCATGGGCTCTCACTGACAGCCTAGCAAAAGGGCCTTTACAGTCACCTTTTCCCTGTCATAGAAATCAGTATTTTGAACTGACAATACGTACAGATTTTTGTTTACTCGACATTGAAACCGAAATGGGAGCTCTCGGTACAGGTGGCAGAGATGGCGTGTGACGGTGGTCATCTACTACCACTTTCTGCCCCCTGTTCTGTTACTTGTTACAGAAGTCATGGACTTGAGTGTCCTTCCAGCGTGACATGAATTTGA
Organism: Aramus guarauna; assembly: GCA_013400195.1. Taxonomy (NCBI): domain Eukaryota; kingdom Metazoa; phylum Chordata; class Aves; order Gruiformes; family Aramidae; genus Aramus; species Aramus guarauna. The sequence continues at coordinate 343,124 of VXBL01006551.1, read as the reverse complement.
AGGACACCATTCTTTTTCATGAATTCCAGTAGTACGCTGCCTCAGGTGAAAGGCCACAGATCCTTCTCAAAGCCTGGGACAAATGACCCTGCGTTTCCCATACTACGTTCACTCCTGCAAAGGGAACTAGCGAATCTAACAGGACTCTCCACGTACATAAGAAACACATCAGTACACATGGTTTCGCAATGGGCCTCTTACACGTCATAACTTCCGTTGAGATTTCACTCCATTTTTTTCCTTTTCCACAGAGCTTTTGTATGTCTGCATGGAAAACGGTCTTTATTGTTTTCTCACTGCTAAACATTTTACTGCTAAACAGTGCCTTGGATACAGGAAGGAAAGAGGTAATTCTATAAATCTTATGATTACTGATTAAGGAGATGATTTAGTGCAGTTTATCAAAGCTTACTTTCTGAAATATGATTATACTACAATTAACTCTAAAATCCAATAAGTCACAATCAGAGATGAAACTGAAATCATAAGAAAATCCTGAAGCTTGATTACCTCTTTAAAAATCAAAGAAAAAATTTGGGAACAGTAACACTGGCATGTCCTGGTAAAATTCCTACACAGAAAAGCCCAAAACAAATCAGTGGCCCTGATAGTTTTTAAGCAGAACTTTGTTATATGGAGGATCACCTACCGATCTGGCTGGTAGCCACAATATTTTTATACTTTGGGTGTTGATTCACGGTTAGGCAGAGAATGTCGTCAGTGTGCTCCAGGTAGAAACTCTGACTACCTAATAAAATTCAAACATGATTTTATTCACAACAGTATCAAAGAAAGAACCGCCAGTGAAGCAAAGAATATTCAAGCAACTTAGGGCCAGACAAATTGTGGGTGTTTCTTCTCCTCTTCTTACCCAAAAAGCAGGGAACATTTCTACCCTTTGCGAAGAGCAACCTGCTCACACTGTATTGCACCCAAATGTTCCCTTCTCTGGAGCATGACTGCTAAAACACCTCAAAATGAAACAATGGATGTTACTGCTCCTAACATTTTTGGGGTACTAGTCATTGCATAACCCAGGCGCTCTGCTCTGAGAGCGCCATTCCTGTGTCTTCAGCGTGGATTTCAGCAAGGCACAACTGCAGAAACAGAACGTTTTTATCACACTTCCTAGTGGAATCTCATACCTGCTGAAAGGAACAGGATGGCTCCACAGCATGTCTTGAACAGGAGAAACTGTCAATCTGATATAATAGCCATCGAATTTTTTTGCATTGTTTATCAAGATGCAAAATGTAAGAAAGTGACAGGAATGTTAAAAAGTTGAGACTTTCAATCAGAAATATTTTACTCGTACAGCATTTTTTATCTCAAAGTATTGTTTCAAATTGAATTACCAGTAGAAAGATTTTGAACTATGCCTGCTGCAGCTGTGTGGAAAATAATATCAGCACCATCATTTAGGTAATGAAGGTTGTTGCGACAATCAAATCCTCTGTATCCAAAAACGTGGTCTAAAGCCAGCTCCTGGTCAAGTAAAACAAAAAGAAAAGAGTGAAATGAAAGAAGAAACAAGGACATTACATCACATACGCACAATTCTACAGTAATTACATAAGCTACAAATATCTTGTAGAAGCAATAGAATAATTAAACAAGAATTAATCAATTATCCCTGTTCTTCTGCTAATTTATTGGGGCATGACATTCTCACAGACTATTTACAATGCTTTAATTGGTAAGGAACTGCACTTATATTATTTCTTTAATAATTCAGCCAGCTATAAATGTTTTGTTTCTGTAAATTTCCATTCAAAATATATACAACTTACAAAAAGGTCCCATTTTATTAATCTTCCCATCACAGTTTAATAGCTGTATAGGGTATCAAGTATTTGCAAATATCTTTAAGAGTCTTCAAAAATCATTCTCGTAAACTACCAAATTTTAACAGACCACATTCTGACCTTAAAGTCATTATAGGAAGCAAAGGTAGGCTATAAGTAACTGCAATTGAAACATTAATCAGAGGTGTCATTTCAGCTTACAACAAACAATCGCCAAGGAAGTTTCCTCCAGAAAAACAGTCATGGTTAATGGGCTGTGGTTTTATAGCCTGGAAGACAGACTTAATGAATCTGTCCTAAAGACAGTCACAGCTTGCTTTGAACGATTTGAATGACATCGACAGGCCAAGCAATTATTGCAAATTGTCCACACAGACCCCAGAATATTCCGTGTTCAGCATATTACATGGAAATTCCAAAAGGTCAATGGGGGGGACGCTACACTTAGGGGAAAAAAGTGTGTTGCAAAGTAAATGAGCAAATTTCATCATTCAAAAAATCACATGAGTTTTCACGGGTGAGAGCGCAGTTTCTGCCTGTGTTCCCTCGGGGTCGCGTAGGGAGCACGGGCCGTGCTGTGGGTGCACGTACACCTCCGCTCTACCTGCCCGTCAAATTAAGAGACTACTTTTGGATTTGGAGAGACTTGATCTTGCCGGTCAGCTTTACCACCCTGAATCTGAGTTCTTGCTGAGTTCTTGCAACCTCTGGCAGGTTGCTGCCATCACGTCTGGTGTTTGCCACCAAGGCTGAAAGTACTTTCTAGAAATTTGTCTTCTACCTATACGTGACTTTAGCTTTTTATTGATGCCCAAAATAGGGATGCATTTCACCCAGCAAGCATTACTTCTAAAGCAAATGAAAAAGTATTAAGCCTGACCTCAACCAGTTTCTTTTTTTTGTTGATATTGTTCTTTTGCAGTTTTTCAGGTTGAGGGGCAGCTCTGCTAACTGGTGGCCTGAAACAAACATTTAAAAAAGAGGACAATCAACACCTTGGAAAGCAAACCAAAACCTTCAAAACATAGCGTATGTTTTGTACGCAAACAGGAGATAGCCAATTGCAACTACCTGAACTTAATGCCTAGCTTCTTTCTAGAGTCGTACAATAAACTGACTAAAATCGTACGCATTTTGATGGAAAGAGCAGAATAACATTGATGTAGATTTTTTGGATGAGTGGCAGACCACCATACAGCAATTTTATTTCTTTAATTCATAATGATTTAAATCCATGGGAAAATCCTTGAATACTAAATGATAGTAAATTGTTGCTTTCAGAAACGATCAAAAAGATTTTCTATAGCTGTCAGCTGACCTTTCCCCAACCTTGCCTCTTCTGAGAAACTCCATCACAAAACCTTGACAAGACTGTATTAAAAGCTTCTCAAAAATCATGTTAGAGATAAAATTCTTACATTGTAAAATGTACAAGTCATTCATCCATGTGAATTTAACACAGACTAAGGCCAGCAAAGCATTTTTATACAATTAGTCGCTAGAAGTAGCTAAGACGATAAATGCAGAACGCAGACTGAAACAAAATTTGGTTCGTGCAAATGGACTTTAAAGACAGATAACCTTCACTGCTACTATTTGACTTGATCCTGCCAAGAAAAAAAAAAGGAGGCACAAACCTAAGAGGAGTAGAGGGAGCTCAGCCTCCAGAAGTTCATGACCTCACAAAATCAAATGCCCGCTGCACAGGCTCCGCTTTAGATGACGCTTGTGTTAATTTAAGCGTAATGATTCTCCCTTTCTGGTAACAGAAATTCACGAGGGCTCATTCTAGCCCTGTCCACAGCCGAACAGAGCCATACAAATTGCACCGGATTACTGGAGAATTTAGCCCACAGAAACCTGGCCTAGATTCTTTATCAGGTTTGATCATCTTTTACATAGAAAATGGATCTTGCTGGAAGGCTGAGGGAGAAGCGGCGATGGCAAAAGAATAAAAGCAGGTAGTATGGGTAAACGCTTGCTCCAGAACATCACTTGATGGCTGCTGTCAGTAACGCAAAAAGCACCCCACTGCATGCCTTTAACCTCCAACGGCAGATTATGGAGAGGGGGTTGTTAAACAACAGTGGGGTTCTGCCAGGAAAAACAAAATGCCTCGCCTCAGGATTTAATAAACACTCGAATTTGGAAAGCATTCCCACAGTTTAAGATTTCAAAAAGGTGCGAACTTGATATACATTATATATACTGTGAAAATCAGATTGTTCTTGTCCTTATACTGTAACTACCATTAATTCTCATTCTGCAAAAAATTATCGCAGAAGAATGAAATCCCTTTTGCTTAGAGGGAGCTGCTTTTTCTGAAATTGTATTTTTTATGGAAGGTATTAAAGGCAACAATTGACAAAATGCATAGCTAGAACACTTACTGCTACTCAGCTAGAATACTTATTGCAGGAGTAAGTAGCATGAAAGTCTGAGCTCTAAAAAAGACAGAACAAAGCTGGAAGTAAACAAACTAACCCACTTCTCAAGCAAACAAGCAAACTCACTAAGTACTAGCAAAGTACATTAGCAGGTGATCTTGTGACATGAAAAGAGTGAGAGAGTTACCTTGATCCCCTTGTAAGCAGCAAACAAAGCCAAGTAAGAAACTTAGTACAGTTTAGGTGTACTTCTGACCACTTTACTCATGCACAAGCATTTTTAGAGTTGATCAGTCATTCCTTTGTGGCACAAAACATGCTATTCAAGCATGCCAGCAAGAACTAAAACAGAAATTAAAGAGTGCACCAGTCTACAAATTTAGAAATGTCATACCCCGGCATTCCTGGGTATACTCTGAGCTAAAGATCCTACAGGACGGAGGAAAAAGAGGAAGCTGCATCCACGCTTCCTGCACGCTTTATACTGAGGGAGAATGAGATTCCACGTGTGTGTTTATTTTCAGGTGCCTGACAGGGATGGAAACTGGTAGAAACATTTCAGTCTCATGAGCGCTGTTGAGAATGTCACACAATGGAAGCTTGTTTTCTATCCTAGTTCAGCCTGCAATTTAGCCTGGTAATTGTTCATTGGTAGGCCAACTTACGGGACAGCTTGTACTTTTTTGTGCAGGGGGAAACAAGTACCTTTATTTTCTGTGAAAGTGGTCAATCAAGTCACGTTACATAACGGCAGTGGTAACTGGAGCGAATAGCAGCGCAGTCGACAGCAGAGAAGGGGTGGAGGAAATTATTACAAAACTTAATTCTCTTACCAAATAAAATCATTATGTGATGCTAGAACTGCAAAAGCTATTGCCGCCCAGATTTACTAGGGCCTTTGAATCATCGCTTATGAAAACAATAAATCATTTTCTTGTATGCTTCCTGCTCTTTTTTCTGTTTTAGCATAATTTTAAAGTGGGTCATTTTTACATTTCTTTACCTAGGAATATCAGTTAAAAGTTTATGACAAGAGCAAGCCAAAATTTTTTATGAAAGCAAGAGAACACTACCACTATGACATGATCGATAATCACTAGATTGTAAGCATGAGATTTAATTTGGAAACATACACAGAGACACATATACTTTTATATATATCTATTCACAGTACACACAAATACAAATGTTGTGTGCATTCATATATACATGTACATGTATATATACACACGTATGCATTCATTGCCTTATTATCATCTTAATAGAACAAATGTAAAGCAGCATCAAAGTTGTTTCATTTTTAACAAGTCTGCGACTCCACCTCATTTATTTTGATACATAAGATGGCAGCGTCAAGACAAGAAATTTGCACTGTAGCAAATCACATATATTTACCCTTTTTGACCTATGCAATCTGCATTGCACATTCATGGCAATCTGTGCTTTTTCTGTGCTGTGTGTTGTTCGTACTTACTTGACAATTCCCTGCCTCCAAAGGAAAGCAAGTTAAAACATAATACAAGCATTAACGGTTTCTTTCCAGTAATTTAAAATAAATGTGCTTATATTACGTTATGGGATGAATGAGTTCCAGGAAAGGTAAGACACAGTCAGACATGAGAGGGCTTTCGGTTCTTTAGATACTGTGAATACAGCAAATAAAATTCCTGTTACTAATGATTATCTTGACGATATGCTTACACAAGTATGCACGGTTATAAATCAGTGAGTTAACTCCCGATTTAAACTAACAAATCTCACCCACTGCCTTCACGGGTCTTAATGCAGAAACATAAAAAGGTGCAAGTGACAATTCATTCGCTCTCACCTATCTGAAGTGGCCAAGGCCGAGGAGTAGAAAGAGGAGCCTAAATCACGGGTGGGGTGAACAGGCAGCGCTAAGACAGAGTAACAACACGTACACACCGAGAGCTGGATGGGGGGGAAGAGGGAACGGGGTTTTGGAAGACAGGGGCACCTTGAGGGAGAAGAGAGATGTGATCTTAGAGAACAAGGACAAAGTGTGTGTGGGGGGAGTTGGATCCATTTAGACGGAAAATAAAGGAGAGAAAAAGCCAACCAAAAACTGTCATGATGAATTCTACAGGACGGGGATATTCTACAGGACGGATGAATTCTACAGGACGGGGATAACCAACCATGCTTTTAGAGTACATGGCATAATTGCTCTCTGATGAGAGACGCTATAAATTGGTGAGAACACAAATATTCTATTCTGAGGCCAACGGGAACAGAATTAGATCTTCACAAACAACGCTGCGTGAAAGCAACAAACAATGAGGTTTGGAGAGGGGACAGATGGACAAAAATGTCCTGACACTGAGGAGGTGCCGGGCTGGGCCCAGCAGAAAGGGGTAGGGAGGCAGCTGAAGAGCCCCAGTGGGAGACTGAGGTGGGCACTCAGATGGCTGCTGGCGGGAGAGGGAACCTACTTGGTTGCTACACAAAAACAAAAGTGAGCAGGACTGCTCCCCAGAAGAGAAAGCCAGGTTCAAAGAGAGGTAAGACGATCCACTACTGGTAGGTTTGTTTGGATAAGTGAATTAAAAATCCAAGATTTAAAAAAAATGTACCGTTCCTTTCAGAAAAAATGCAAAAGCAGCTTTTAAAAGTACGCTTCCACTAGCTGGCAGGAGGGGGGCTCCCAAGTGCCCTAAAACTGCTGCAAAACTCCTAGAGCTTTGAGCAGTGATTAAAAGATTTTGTCAATTCTAAACCCTCCGATTTTCAGATCCCAACATACATAAGAGTTTTACATACAACTTTTCCTGCTGTTACTTTTCCTTTATGTTTTGTAGATAACACGACAACAAAACCCCCCAGTATTCAATATGAAAATATCCAGCTCTCTAATACAGTGGACCAAAGCAAAGCTGAAACAAAACTAGAGGGAAACATCAATTGTAATCTAAATTATTTTTTAAAAGCATAGCACTGAAAAAGCCTTAGCACAGTTACAATATTTATGATTTCACCTGTATGCTGATGCACTCTTTAAAAAAAAAGAAAAAAGAAAAGGTATTGCAGAATGTATGGTGGTGATAGCCGGTTTTGTATTTTATAAGGGAAGCTAGTCATTGCATTCACATGTCATTCTAGTTCAGTCTCCAAATGTGAAACAAGCAGATTAGTAAGAAGGATAATCACTTCTGAATGAAATCTGAAGGCCTTTATTTTTTTAACAAGTTTATCGTTCTAAACATCTTGTAAAGCTGTTAAACTAAACAACTGTTGTAAACAGGCTGGCCGTATTCCATAGAGACCTGTCGCACAAAATACCCCGGAGAGACAAGGCTGGCTGGAAGATCCCTCAGCCCCTTTTGCCAACATCTGCTTCACGGAACACGCTGTAACATGCCTTAGGCAAAACCTAAAGTTCTGCCTGAGCTAAAAAAGTTTTGAACACCCCAGGTAAAGAGATTCCAGGAGAACTCTCTCCATATACTACCAAGGCATCAGAACCAACCCAACTGCAGCATGTTCTGGAAGGTCTCTCTCTTTCCTTTGGCTTCTCTCGGGGTTTGTGATCGTGTTTGAGAGGAAGAGTCTCTTCCATTTGTTTTGTAATTCCTTACATAAACTCTGACATGGTTTGAAGCTGTGCTCATTGTTTAAGTAAAAATATTTAATCCATTACATTCAGAGAACTTTTGGGCTGGAGGTAAAACATAATAGGCAGATAAAATCAGCATCCTTTCCTTGCGTAACAAAACCGTATCAGAAACAACGCTTTTCCGATCTTTCCTGGACTACAACCTACACAGCGACCCTCAAAAGAGGCTGAATATTTCACATCAACCTCAGCGCAGAGAACGCTGGAGTTCAGAGAGAGGAACGCTGGTAACATGTTGTGCATTGTGACAGTATTGGCATCCCCCAATTCCACGCCCACCAAGCGTCACCGAAATGAGAAATACCTTTGGGCCAGCTTTGTGCTGACCTGTGGGAGAAGCGAGATTGACTCTGAGTTCAGTAGGTTGGCAGGGACTGTAAAAATACTAGTCACAATGTGTTCAAGCCTTGGGGACAACTGTGATGAAACCAGCATGCTGCCAAATACATTTAGGATGTATTAACTTGACATCATGCTGTTGAGAAAGTACAAGTGAATATTCCAAAGGATGCTACTCAAACAGGAGGTTTCTGCTGAAATAAGCCCTAAGTTACTTTCTCCACCCCAGAGATAGAATCATGGAATGTGTTTTTCCAGATACATTTTGAGTAGTTCCCACCTACATATAAATACAACACAGATTCACATTCAAAGCTTTTACACTGCACCCACCGAAGTGTGCATGTAAAAGTGCATGAACAAATTTTGTAACCATGTGTCAAACAATTCAGTCTGTGGTACAAAGGCTTGTGCTCGCCACTTGTGGGGGCTATTTTGAAAGCTTACCTAGTTCAGCCCATGTTGTTTTAAAGAAATAAATAAGCAAAAGAATAATATTTGAAGAGAGGAAATCCAACTTATTAACCTTCTTTAACTTCTCATCGTTATCAGAACATATGGTTACAAATGATGCATAACAACGGAATAGAGAACGGGCTCTGAGAGCGTGAACTGACGGAGAGCGAGACAAGGCAGTATATGTTAAGAAAACAGAAAACTAGACAAACATGCTAATGCTGCTTTTTGTTTTCTACACATTCAACCTGCTTTAAAGGGTTTTCCATCACCAGGTATATTACGAGAGTTTTCAGTTTATGTAGAGTCATGCAAATCAAACTACATGAAAGCTGCAAACATAGGACATGTTAGCGGTTAGTAGAATGCAAAATGCAAATATATCTTTGCCTTTTGTATTAGTAACATAAATACAGTCTTCACGCAAGCTCGTTTTACTTCTTATCGTATAAGTTCTTTGCCAGTTAAAGTGGTCCCAGTTCAAAAGTTAGCCCTTTTCTGAAATGAAGCACAACTCCTACGTAACACACAGTATAGCTTACAATTGTCCTGGATTGTCTGGGACAGTCCCACCAGTGACCAAGTGGTCCCGCGGTGTGGGAGCACTACTCTTGGAGCTCCCACCCCGTGAGACTGCTCCTGCAGCACCTCTCATTGGCACCCCGCTTCTGTATCATACAGGCAGAGCAAAGAAGAGGGTGCCGATCAGAGGCGCAAAAAGGGAAGAGAAAAATAAGGTTGGGTGGGGAGGATAGGAGGACAGACATGGAAAGGGAGAAGAAAAAAACAAGAAGGTTGGGGAGAGGAGAGAGAAACAACAATCAATTAATTATCTTAACCAAATGCACCGACTAATACAACCACAAGATATTTAAAAACTGTTCATCAGCCTCATCTCTCCTGTTATTTTTCCCTCCTAAAGCTGTAACTGCTGACAGCAGAGACAGTAAATCTTGGGTCCCTCACAAAAATACCAGACCATGGTTTATTTCAAATCCTGCAAGTAAAATTTATCGTGTAACTTGCGCGTTCCTCCGAGATATTTGCAGAATCATCATTATCTTCATTACATAAATAAATGAGACAGGAAAAGTACGTTTGATAAAGGGCTTTAATTTTCTGTTCTAAGAAAAAACCTTAATATTATCCCAAGTTTGTCATATAGAAGGTTTTTTGCCCTTTGTAATCATGAAATTTCTCTGCCCCGTTTGCCTAGAGGTCCAACACTCTGGAGATCTGGAGGAGGCCAGTGTAATACAGATTTCCTTTTCATCTTGCTGGATTGTGCTAAGCACAAAGCACATGCTAGGGCAGTAATAGAGGACACACAGCAGCTGCCTAAAGTCACAGTTACCTTGTATCGAGTATTATGTCAAATCTGTCCTCCTACTCTCTTTCCCACGATGGGGAGAGAAGGGACAAGAATTGCTGGCTCCTCTCTTTTGACGACAAGGCAGTAGAGCAAGTCTTTGTATTAATTTGGGGGGAGTCATTTGTGAATTGCTGACTCATTTCTGGAAGAGCGGGGTTTGTTGCAAATCTTTCCCCTCACAACCCTGCACTGCCTCTATCAGCTCTCAACCATATACTTGCAATCTTCCCAGGCGATACATCTCAGCTCCTGAGATCAAACTCCTCCTGAATAGTACAATGATTTGTTACTTCTAGAGATAATTTACTTTGAGTTTTTTAGATTCTCCACTTTTAATATTGCAAAAGCAGAGAGTCCTGCAAACTTATTCTAGCAAGCACAAAGGTTAAACAGATGGAAATATAGCTGTAATAAAGAAGAAAATTAAACGGCCATCTTCTTGAACCAAAACTGCCTCCTAGGTGTCACATAGTACCTTTGAAGCATATTTGTATTATATAAGCAGGGAAATAACTTTTTAAGCAACAATTCACCTTCTGAATATTACTATTTAAAGAAAGAAGCATAGTGAGCTTAAAGTCCTTGCCCCCAAGCAGCAGCTCAGAGCAACAGCCCCAGCTATTCCTCTCTCCTTGCTTGAGCTGGAAGCTCATTTTTCTCTTTTTTTCTTTTCTTAATTTAAACTTACTTTGTTTAATTCTGGGGTTGTACCCTCTATACCTATGGACAAGTTACAATTTTTCCTATCTCAGACACACAATGAAAATACAGCAAGGGGGACATTTCTTCTTTGTAGATCTTCACTGGAATTTGCAGTGAAGCGGACCAGCAGTTTTTCAGGTCTTGTGATTAACTCACAGCTACTAACTTAAACGGCTTTCCAGCTTGTAACATAATTTTTAAAATTTACATTGTATGCAATCAACCTCAGAGTATTCACAGTATGCACATCCCATCAGATGCACAACCTTCAGGGTCTTCATACAGATATACGGCACAATAACAAAGAGGAAAGATTTGGTCTTTGGAATTATTTTATTCAGACAATCTTCTCCCTCAAAAGACTACCAGTTTTTCCCACGTACCTGCCTGAAAGAGAATGGAATACATCCTCTTGGTTCCCTTCTTCCTATCTGAAGGGACTGGGAGAGGCTACTTCAGCTATGCCTTTTGCAGAAAATGTAAAGCTTCGTGAACTGGCTTCACTATAACTTGTTGCCATCTCACTCAGCCCTGTGCAGAGATCTCAAGACTCCACATCCTGAAGGCCCGCCGATTTAGAACTTAGGTTTTTCTGAACACTGACAGTTGAGTATTTGTAAGCTTTTAATTTTGTCTGGCTTGATCAATCATCACTTTGGGCCCTTGTAGGTCAGCCCAGTGCTTTCAGAAAGCTTTTAGAATATGGTCAGACCAATCCTTCATTAGCTGTTACACGTGCTTTTGTGTTTTCGGAAGGGATGAAATCTGGCACAGCAATGAAGCTTGCTTCATAATTCAGATGTTTTCTGAGAGAAGTCAGCTTCACCTTGAAGCACTCATAATTGGGAGTGTTGAGATTCTGCATAAATTGTGCGCATATTGGTACAACTGTGGCCAAAAATTGAAGTCTTTGACAATTGCAGTAGCCAAGACATTAATCTCATCTTACTGCATCCAAAGCCCAGTACCTTGCACAGCTTAAGGCCCTATCCCAGCACAGCAGCCTCAGAAACTGCAGTTTTGCCTACATTTCACCATCACATTTCTGCTTCTAACTGTATGACTATAGATTCTGGTAATTTCTGTTAATCCGATGAAGAACAGGAATTGAATATATCTTTGCCTAACAAGCTATATATGAAAAGTATGGGATCTGTTGACAAATTTATCAGAACACAAATTCCAAATACTCAAAGATGTGATTATATTGAAGTAGCTGTAATTGAAAGAGGACATATAAAAAAACGTGAAGAATAGTTGTGACTCTTTAGCAGAAAAGATGGAAAGGACAGTTATAAGGGTTTATTTTTAAGCTAGTTTAAAATTAAGTACAAAACTGTTGATTGCATAGAAAGAGTAAGAAGAAAAAAGATCTGGAGAATGTTAAAACCTTCCTTTTTGCTCTCCTCGGTCTAGAAGCTGTTATGGAATAGATTAATGCTTTAGATGGGCTACAGTATGCTATTTTCATGTACAGTCATTATGAAGAGACTATTACGGAAATCAGAGGCAACCTCAGTGCAGAGGAGGTGTCTACCCATTTAATTAGGCCCACAGCTACAAACAGAGTGGGTAGTGTGGAAACACTTGGGCATACCAGAGGAGCTTCCAGCTTCAGTGTTGCTTTATAGCACTGGATGGCACAAAGCACATTCTCCCTGCATTATGGATTATCAGTGTTAGAGTGGCAAACAGGAAGGCTGCTTCATGTGTCTTGTTACATGTGCTGCTTTGCAGGTACTGTCTGTTTTGTTAAAAGGGTTGAAAAAGACAAACTGCCTGTTCATCTTGGGGCGGGGTGTGTGTGTGTGTGTGTGTGTGTGCCTTCTGCCACAGCAACACAGCAGGTTCAGCTGAATCAGCTTATGCAGCGTAGGACTGAGAATGTGGGCAGACTCAGAAGTCAGGAAGCCTGAAGTGTATATGGCAGACCGAGATACTCCTCTGAGTAGCAGGGTACTTGCTTTCATCAGACAGCAGACTCACTGCCAGGTTTCAGAGAAGAAAAGCTTCCTAGGGACCCAAAGGAACTGGCGATTTTCGCTCCTGGACTGAAAATAGTGCTGAAAAGCTCCAGAAGAGACTGATGCTTATGTGCATATTGCTGGTAATTCACCAGTACAAAACAATTGTAAGCCCAGCTTAATCGGTCAATTAAACTCACTCTACAGTTACTTTTGCATCAAAGCAGAATAAAGCAGCTGGAAGGTACAAGGGATTCTGGTGTAAAACATCTGGCTGTTGTAGCACTGGCATTTGTTATTTCATGTGTAAAGCAGGATTCACCCAAAACAAAATAGTTTTTTTTTCTTTTTTTAACTAGATAATATGCTACACTTTTATAGTAGAATGGAGGAACAAAACCTTTATATGAGTAAATGAGAAAATGGAAAGACATATCCTTAAAAGAAGGGGAAAAGAAATGGTTATGGTCTGACATTTTATTGAAAAAACCCAAAGCCCCACAGCAGTCCTTTTTGTCAGTGCCCAACATTAAGCAAAAGCAAGAAAAATCATGATAAAAGAATGATGACTTATAAAAAGAAATTCTATCAAAAGAGACCCCATGGATTCACAGTTGAGTCATCAACGGGACCTCACCCTCTGCACTTAGGTCTTACCTGTTTTCTTTACTCTCCACTACTGTTCTCCTTCCAGCTTATTTTTTTCAGAGTAATTCACCCTAAGGACAATGTGTGCCTTGGGAAATTTTGGGTTTAACAGTAACAACCTGACACAATTAAAAGCAACTGACAATCTTTCAATAAAAACAGCACCAAAAGCCTTAGCTACAAAGTATGTACAAGCTCACCCTATCACAAACGCCCTGCTGCAGACATACGCACACCTACACATACTAATTAGGAAAGAATATAACTGCTTATGTGAACAGCAGAAGAGAACACAATGCTCACAGGTGGTTTACTTACATACGCATATTTTTCTCCATCACATTAACACGCTGTACCCTGTGAACACCATTTTAAATGTTATCTTGTGAATTTTAAAATTCCTGCCTTATTTCTAAGGACTAATTTTAGTTGCATGAAAAGAGATTCAAAAGAATGCAATGTACATTCGGAAATGAATGCCTTTGTGTGACATACCTCTCTTCTACTGAAACCTCCTTCAGCTGTTGATGTGGTTTGGTCCCTTCCATTTCTCGGATGCTTACTGCATAGATCTTAGTGGTATAGTCAATTGCTTTTTCTCTTGCAACATCACTATCATAACCTTAGAAAAATAAAACATAAAATAAAACAAACTACCCTTGTTTCATAGCGGAAGAGTAGAAAACAAGAAGATCTGCACCAGTAAAAGGAAGGAAACAAATCCTACCAAGCTTTCCCTACACTGTGCCACATGAAAGTTTCTTGCCCACTCCAAGTTAAACACCTGTGTGAGTCTGTGTGGAATGAAGACTAAATTAAAGATGTGTTTTATACAATCCTTTTTACCTCCATCCTCTTCTGCATCTGTGTCTGATTCTTCACTATCAACCAGCTTACTCTCCTGAATGCCCAAAAATTCTCTGGTCCAGATCATCAAAGCTGTATCAGCACCACCTACAGTCAGCAGCACAGAATCATTGTGTAACCACCGAACATTGGTTACCTGTGCGCTGTGACCCACATACTTCTTGAATTTTGCATGTTGGCCCTGTAGCACAAAGAATTCGCACATTAGCAGTCTGACATATTGTGAACTGTTACTTCCTTAATTCCTTTGCTTGCGCAGTTTCTTATCACAGAAATAAATACATTTATTACCTTTACTGGATATGAAAAAAGCTTCACAAAACCAAAATCATCTCCTGTAGCTAATAGTGTTCCATCTTTTGTAAGACTAGCTGCATTTACAACGGTGACATCACTGTGCATGGGCCAAATTCCTTCACAAGTAGGACCAAGAACACACGTCCAGGTGTCCCACTCAATCTTCTCTATCTGCAATCAAAATTTGCCCAAAAGAAGTTATCTTAATGCATACCAAATACATACTAGTTTCACGCATATATTTTTCTATGTTTGGTATTAACTTAATTTTTTTAGGCATTTTAGAAAGTGTTCGCTGTTTCCAGCTAGTTAATACAAACTGCATATCTTCATCAAAAATGCTGAAACTATAAACATTCCCGCCTTCACAAGGTAGAGCATGATTTGAATACAAATCCTCTCAAAGATTTTCTGAGGAGCTAAACAGTGGCAATTTTGTAGAAGAATTATGGGTCACAAACAGCCAACATCCTTGAAAGCCAGGTCATACTGTTTAAAGATGGTTTATAACCTGTATGCACACTGGTTACACAGAGAGCAGGTGATTGTTCAGGAAAGGGGATTACAGGAAATGACTGCTATTAAACAAATGAAAATAAATTTAGAGATACAAACAGAAACTTGCAAGTTTGCATTTACAAATGTTAGGAGAGACACTATACAGAATTACTAAATAATTTAATTCTAAGCACTGTAAATATAGTATTTTAAAAAGAAAAATATAGCATTTGAAGACAAAGTATGCTAATTTTCAACAGTCAAAAAAAAAAAAAAATCACAGTAAAAAATCCAGGAAGCGTAATTCGTACCTCAGCAATTCTTATAATATGCCTTTTCCCCCTTGGTGCTTCAAAAAATAGTTGCTCTTTGGCACCAGAATTGACTTGCAATAACTTTCCTGGATATGAAATAAGAGTTTATTATGAATCTTATTATTATGAATATTATGAACTTTTGATTGAATTAAAAGATTTATGGGGGGTACACTAAGAAATTATCCTCTAGAGAGTTATTCATAGCAAAACAGATGCTTAGGATCACTCTCAGAAGAGCCCTATACTCCTGATTCACTGCAAAAGTAAATTTTAAATACCATCCAACATCCTTAAAAAAATTACGGTCTTGCAGCAAATCACTTTCTTGCAGCAAGAAATATTTTGCTTGTTTTCATCATCATGATAATGGAAAGGAAAACAAAAATAAATGTGTATGCTATTAATTTTCCTAACAATTTTTCAAGACAGCTTTGGCAAAGTTAAAACAAAAATGTAAGCTCCTGTCTATTTTGCACTGCCTAACTGGCATCTAGTCCAGCTACACAGCAAACTCTCCTTGAATACAAAGTTTACCATAC
Organism: Aramus guarauna; assembly: GCA_013400195.1. Lineage (NCBI taxonomy): Eukaryota > Metazoa > Chordata > Aves > Gruiformes > Aramidae > Aramus > Aramus guarauna. Next base: position 327,299 of record VXBL01006551.1, on the reverse strand, counting down.
CCATACAAATACTGTGATATGAAGATAATCCTGTATGTAATTGATAGAATGTTAGCAAGTGTTTTTGCATGAAGCAGCAAAAAATGCTTTCAAATTCAGTTTTACAATATTTCTGATAGAAGAAAATTAAAGGCATTTTCTGAATTTTTCAAATTCTAACAACTATACTAGTGTAAGAAATCCTGTGGGGATTTATTATCATTAAAGCAGTTCTACAACATTGAAACCACATAACTGCCAGGGAAATCACTCTTTTACTGAGAAATACTGGAATCGGTTATCTACTGATACGAACTAGTGCAGTTCCAGCGCTGCTGTACGTTGACTGGGCATCTTGCCCTTTGTTACATGAGCTACGTTCAGTCTGTTGGAATCACTGACAACAAGAAGTGCAAGATGGGACTACAGTAGTATCATGCCCTTCCTGTCTGACCTGTATAACACAGCTTATACAATTTATATTAATCCTTTACGTCTAGTAGTTCAGGTAGAGTTTCCAATAAACACCATGAAGGACACAAAGAATTTTCAGTTTTCTTATACTTTATATCTGCACATGTAACGCACCCAAGAACTGACTACTACAGATGTACAGGTAGTATCAGACAAATTGCTATTACTCTGTGTACACCTATCAGTAGTCAGATTATCAGCGTTGTAAGCAGGCACACAGTGTCAGCTCAGCTGTAGCATGATTTACTAGATCAAGAACTGCACCCGGACCTGAACGCATTCTGAAAGGAGTTCAGCTCCTGTGCTGTCAGTGAGCTTGCACCACACTTTGGGGCTAGCGCACCAGGGGAAGCAGGGTTCTGACACACAGGTGGTTCCACACAGAATCATATTAGGGCCGGGAAAGCTTATTTGGATGAGCTCATTATCGATCCTGCTAGACTTAATTAGTTGCGACAATAAGGCACTCTGACTTCGTCGCAGTGATTGCCATGTAATGCTCAGCAAAGGAGAAAGGAAATCAGACATAAAAGGTGGAAAAGAAAAATGTGCCATGCACTAAAAAACTATAAAAAAACAGGGCAAAGAAAAGCAATATTATGTTCATAAGTGACATTTTAGGCATATGTTGTCAGCAGTGAAGTACCATGTACAAGTGCTACAAGTGAGGATGAATTCCACCAACAAATGTAATTGCACTGAACCCATATGGTGCTTGATGTTGAAAAATCATTTGCATTAGTAGTTACAGTTTATCTTAGTAACTGGTACAAGAACAGTTTTCTGATATTCCATTTTACAGGCATTTTAAATCTGTATCTCTGGTCAAACATTTTACCTCTCGAGTCCCAGTCAATGTGTGTGATATAGCTAGATGCACCTTTACAAATGCCAACTCTTTTGCTGGTAAGTACGTTGTAAATATCTACAAAATTATCATGGGAAGCCACAGCCAGGTACTTTCCTGATTCTGTAAAGAAGAGACACTGAGGTTATTAAAGGTGTACATGCTCTAATTATTATTGCTATGCATTTTTACTACTGTAGTGCATCAAATGCAGCAGTTAGGGGTGGGCCCTATTGTACTAGGCTGCATACAACCATACAGAATTGTAAAGTATTTAAATGCATGGAGTGCATATAAAGCAGTCTACCTTCTGAACATTCAATATCTTTTGTCTTGAGGAAAAAAACAAACTCCAAGATAAACACTGCCCTTTCACCTTAGCATCCGATTATACCTCGTGAAAACTTTATATCTGAGATCATTTCCTTTCTGTGGTGAAAAGAGACCATGTCTTCAACAGTGTCAGCATTTACCACCAGGAAACTTCCATCGTTCAACCCTACAGCCAAGGCTTTCCCATCAGGAGAAAAGGCACAGCATCGTCCACCTACAAAAGAAAATGGAAAGGAGTATCTTAAGCTTTACAAACTTGGGATTGAGAAAAGCATCAATAAACTGCAACTGAAAGGTTTTTACATCAAGCATATACTTTTAAAATAGATGTGTTATTTAAAACAAATATATGATGTGATAAGAGGGCTATGATTAATGTTTTACTACATGGGAATATACCCTCTGTATAGGCTGTTCTTGAGTTGACAATGGTGATTTGATAAGTCGTGAACTGGGTTTAGGTGCAAACACCACCTTCCAACTATGTTCTAAACACACTGATGACAGAAATGAAATTTAAAAAAAAAACACACAAAAAACCCCAACCCCCAAAAACCCTATACAGAAGGGATATCCAGACGGAAAATTTGAAGACTTGTTATGGGTGGCATAACTACATGTCTTTTTGGGATACTACACTTGAAAGCTGCTTCGTTATATGACTGAATAACAGTTCCTTTCAGGTGGAACCCATTTAAAACAGAGTTGTACTACACTTCCTCCACTTACGTTTTGCCTCAACATTATTTCTGACCATACTCTCTCATACAGCTACCCTCATCCATCCCTGAGTTCCCCTCTCCAAAACACCTGACTCTGTTTTCCCTCAGCCAGTTAGAGTTCCTGTGCCCTGGATCTGCCACTGAAAACGAAGCATGTCGAATTTACACCATAAAATTTCCTGAAGGATATCAATGAGTAAACAAAGTAAGAGTAATTTTTGAGAAGGCAGCATTACAAAATAGCTCATCTAATTTTATACGCAGGAGAGGGCAGGAAAAGTGTTCATTTTCAGAGAAGTTGGTACAACATGTAAAGTTCATATTGCCACTGAAGGCTGATTGTGCTCAACATGCACAAAATTTTACATTTGTCTTTATAAGGAATTCTTTTCATGTCAGCCACAAATATGCTAGCCTTAAGTATTCTTAGGAAGGAAAACGATTCTGAGGTCAATTAATTCCCCTTGGAATCAGAGAAAAATAGATTAAAGTTCATTTCATTATTATTCATTACAATAGATTATAATCCTTTTTCTTTCTATCCTTTTCACTGACTTGACACATGCCAAAGACGATTTACTTCCTGTGCTTCCAATTTCTTAATGTCTGTGTCCTCTTCCTACCTAATTAATGCCAGTGATGTGCACTGAAAGCAAAGATGAAACAGTTACAGAGATAGAGTAGTATTAGTACTATCACAGTGGATGGCCAAATGAGAATTACCTTTTTTGAGTTTCCTCACTGCCAGCATGCGGTGCTGGGATGAAAGTTCCCAGATTCGTAGTGTTTTATCATCACTCACTGTCGCGCAGACAGGCAAGAGAGGATGAGCTGCCAAGCCCCAGACTTCTCCTTCCATATGTCCCTAAAGGAAATAATTTAATATAAGAGAAAATAATGCATTTGGGTTTGTGTATTATGTTCTAGCACTTGCCCTGCCTCCTTTTACAAGTCTCAGGCAATAAGGCCTTCATCATTTCCTCTCAAAATTTTTCCCCAAAGATACCTGAATGTCTGGACTGTTTCCTCTGACAGCCATTTAAAAATATACCCTTTCTTAGTTTCCTCCACTATTAGTAGCTGTAAGTCCCATTCTACCAATGCTCTCTCTCTTCCAAACTTGAAATGAAGAGGAAATAGTCAGGCCCCACACAAGACTTTATCTGAAATCCTCATATGGGCTTATCTGTCTCCGAGGTTTATGTAATATTTCAGATTCTGGAGAACTTGTTTGCCCGACATGCATATTTAGTTCTTTTAGTCTTTCCTCAGAACTCAGTTTTCAAACTTTTTAATCGCTCTTCCTGCTTTTTCTACGTTTCCTTCAACTTGCATACAGCTTGCTGGCACTGCATTTCAACATTAAAGCATCAGCTCCTGCCTGAGCAAGGAAAGGAATGGTGGCCAATAGGATTAATGAAAACAGAAAGAAAATGGGAAAATCTTCTAATGTCTTGTATTTCTACAGGGAACATTTTCATATGGAAGATCCATACAGTACCTGAACAAGTAGAGTCATAGGACCACTTTTATCAATTTCAAGTATCTCTCCATTTTTAGTTCCCACTAGTATATGCCCATGTCCTAGACTGATGGCTCGAATAGAGGGATTGTCTTCTAAAAGTAGACCTGAAGAATACAAAGATAACTAATTTTAAGGTGATTTTGTGAAATCAAAAAGAGCCTCCTATCACCTATAGTCTATACAGCTTATATAATTAAAATCTGTTTAAAATCATGAAGCATGAGATACACTTGCCTGATCAAACTACTAGATAATCCAGGGATTTCATTAACAGTTCAGAGGAGGGGAGCTTGTGCGAGTCTATATTGTGGCAATATAAAGGTTGATATTTTACTGCTTTAACAGTGACAGTGTATAAGGGGTTCAGATGCTCCAGCAACACGGACATTAATTCTGTGATTATCTGTGAGTATCACCATCCAGACTTCCACAGTGATGCCTGGGGAAGTACAACTGAACAGGTCTTTCCAACTCACAGGGACCCTGGTCTCACTACATGAAATTTGGCCAGTTGAGGAAGCTAGCTGCTAAACAGAACAGATTTTGGAACAGCCAGACTCACAGGCTTGTGACATTTCTTTTAAAATAATTTCTGCAGTGAAAACAAAGCCAAATGCCATGGAATAGAGAAGGAAATAGCAGGACAAACTATAAATGGCAAAGATTGTGTGAAATACAATTTATGTCAATCAAACCAGAAAATTCCAGCACAGAGCAGTAAGTAGTATATTACTGGTCCCTTTGTATTCTGCTAAGATTTGACAGCTATTACTGCCAATTTACCAGCTTTCACACATATAGTCCTTATTAAAACACACTGAAAAATAATACCTTTCGAACTAGCAGATAGTGCTGCTCTTTTAATAGCGTATGTCTTCAGACATCTTTCAAACATATCATCCCAGAGCGCCACAATTCCATCTTTTCCACCAGTTACAAAACCCTGTATGATCACAGTATGAAGACATATACAAACGTCATCACTCATATATTAACATTTAAAAAGACATGTTCAAAGGCAGCAGAAATTCTCCCCTGCATTTTATTCATGTCTCCAATTAAAAATACTGGAGCCTATACATATGAGGAAAAAATATAAGGGGAGAAGATTTAGAGGATTACTTTTTTTAGGGTTATAAAGACTTCTAACCATGCAGAGTGCATACTATTGTACACAGTAATGCTAGCCCATAACATTTTTCCACATGTGGAACAAACAATGGAAAAATATCTGCTTCAGCCTTAGAAGAGGCAGTATTTGGTAACAATAGCTTCTCAAGTTACTCCAAATTCAATGGATTTAACAGATGTGCAAACTGAGTTCTAATAATTCATAGGGACCAATTCTTTGATTAATTCCCTTGGTAGATTATCTGTGCCAAGTAAATGCAAAACACAGCATAAATAACTAACCATCAAAAACATAAGCGAAGATGATGTTCAGAAGATAGAGTGCCAAGATCAAATAGAAAAATTGATAGAAAAGCTAGGAACAATCAATTAGGTCCAGAAAGAATTGAGCCACAGGGATCTTAACCGATCTTGATATATAAAAATTGTTAATAGCTAATATTGTTCTTAAGCTATACTTTTAAAGTTGAAACCATAATCTCAAAAAGGATATTTCATTCCCAACATCTTCAAATTGCCAGTGAATTTCAAGTGGCAAAACTTTGCCACAGTCTCATTTATGTGATGTCAATAATATATTTTGCCATAGTTTCTTTTAAAAATTTATTGAAGAAACTGAAGGAAAATACTTTTAATATTTGGAATAGTTAACTCAGAAAACCCAAACCTTTGGATATTTGAAGGTTTGTTTGCTTAAGATAGAGTGATAGTATTATTAAAAAATTCATGTTTCATATTTTGGAAACTGATAATACAAAAATACTTTGGGGATCAGGTTGAAGAGGCAATGAATGCTACCTGTTACTCTCCTGGAGTTTACAAATGTGAAAGTGACACGCATGAGCACAGCGAGAAGTAAATTCTGCATATTTAGAGGTCAGAAATCTATTGGTCAGGTAAGGAGCACATATAACATGGTGCTTATAAATACATGTCTGTTAAATAACAGAACTCATTAATATTGGTTTTGTGATTTTAATCACATTCCGATTCAGCCAGTGCAACTTGTTTTCTGTTACGGTTTTGTTTATTAAAGCACCTTCAATGTTAGCGCAGTGTAGAACAATGTATTGCTTACATACACGTGTACAAAACCTGAGTAACTTCATTAGTTATACTCCTCTAAAATCCAGTATTGCAACAAAAATTATAAAGATGAATGGATCGCATAAGAAGATAAATACCTTATCCAATGCATGCATGGCAAATACAGGTCCATCATGGGCTTTCACTGTCTTAAGCAACAGAGTATCCTTCCAGATATAAATGTCTCCAGTTGCAGCACCAGAAAAAACTAGCTCTTCTATTCGCCCATACGAAACACTCATCATAGTTTCCAACTTTCCAGTAGTTCCAAATGTTCCTCGTTTTGATGTAAAACCTCCACCTGCAATATAAATAAAAGTCTTTTTATATTTCAGTTTGTAGCCGCAGTGCTGTGAAGGACAAATGTCTTGACCCCGCCATCGCTTGTGATTGCCTAAGACATAGTAGATAATAGAAATACTGAAAACATCGTGCACAAGGAGAAAACATAATAAAAAAGTCAGTCTAGTAATGACAGTTCTGAAGCAGTACAGGCTCTATTTTTCAGATTGCTATTTCCGAGCAAATGATAAGTTTTGGTGAGAAACTGTGTAAGAAGAATTAACGCAATGTCTGGCAGAATACTTTTCGCACAGAACAGCCTGCCAAGCGCCTGCCAAGCTTTTTCTCTTTAGAGGTGACCACAAGTACACATGAGATACTAGAGGTTACTTTGATTCAGACAGCAGGAAGTAGCCATATACGACTGTGAATCGAGTGCTTATGGATGAAAATACACATGCAATTACAAAATAGTATAGGCAGTGGTGTCCTTGCTTCAAGTCATCATGTATTCCACAGTTAACACCAGACTGATAGTCCCAATTCCAATTCAAATTATACCATTTTTATTGCAAAGAAACTATTCTTGGAATAAGACATTGCTTAATGCAAATTCCTGTAATAGAATTTGGCAAAGAGCAATGAAAGTCTATTTAATGACTACAAAAATAACCTAAACATAAAAAATGCAGACAAAAATTATGTAATTTTTAATCTGAGAGCACCCGAACCACTTAAATGCTGGAAAGTACAGTATAAGCATAGGAACTTCTTAAAACTATCTAATCTTGAGTTGGTTTAGGGTCTATTTTTAGCTGCCCTTGCACCACCTAACTGTTCTGAATTTTACACAGAGAAGATGCTGAGATCTTTTTTACTGAGTACTCGTGTAGTGTGTATATGATTAAAAGTCTTGAAGAACAAAAAATCCAGTCCTGAATAGAAAATATCCTTGATCAGAAACCAACTTAGCTGTCTTTCTCAGTTTGACAGAACAGTCTAGACTGATAGCTACATCCCATTCTGAATATTTTGCTTATTAGCTTGCGGAATCTCACCCTGGTTTTAAATAATGGAAAACACATTTTAATTTTTCATTATTTAGAAAAGGAAGTAAAACTCCTGTGTCATACAAAAAATTTCTTACCTTGATATCTTGAGTCTTGTGATACCACATCACAATTTTTAGCCTAACGGATAAAATTGCTTTACAAATTAAACAAATTCTTAAACTGAGAACATGATGTTCCTGTATTAAAAAAACACACATTCTCAAATCAATTAAATATAAAATAGTCAATACAGTACCTGTTTGCTGCCAAAATTTGATGTGCTTCATCCCAACTGTGACTAGTTTGTCTACATGATGTGGATTACACTTCACTACAAATATTTTATCTTTATGGCCCCTGCAATAAAAAAATAAAATTAAAAAATGCACTAAGGGATGACTTAACATTTCAAAGCGATTGAAACAGGCATTTCGTTGTATTGGACTAACCAAACATAATCTTTAACAATGAAAATCTAATCACCATGACGGTCGTACTCTTGGTGCAAATACAAGAGCGTGGGTCTATAACACTATGAGGATTGGCAGACGTGTCACAGGGGCTATGTCTACATTATCTCTACCATCATTACCCTATCTAACAGAAGGGAGAGAGACTATTTCTAATCCACAAGAGTTTAGCCTTGGAAGACTGACTCAGAGTTGGCAGAATGTATTTGAGTATACAACAAAAAGGAATTAGACTACAGAAATGTGGTGAATAAAAATTTGTCTCCCACTGAATTTCAGTTCAGTCATAATGAAGAAGCAGGCAACAAAGGTCAATGCAATTAAGAAAAGGTATAAAGGGCAGCATAAATATTTAAATGGTAAGAACTCAATAAATATTTAAAATCCTCTGTCAAGAAAAACAAGAAGTCTTTAACCTACTGTGCTTCAAGAGGAAAAACAACACATTATAAAATTATAATTTCAGAAACAGTTCATTCAGCAGCATATACACCTTCAAATTTAGTTCTCAGGTAATTAAAGTCTTCTTGCTGGAGTATTTATAGGAATTTGTAAGTTTAAGTTTCAACATTGCAAAAAATATTCCCAGACACAAATCAGTAATTATTTCTATTTCAGCGTTTTATGAAACATCAAAAGCAACAATCACTAGCTTTTCAGTATGAATTTTAAGGTTTTGTAGTATGATAATGGCACTTTCATCTGACAGGTTTAGCAGATCTGAAAAATCCCATGGTTCTGATAACCCTCTTGCTTTCAGCATCTTCTTTTGGTGAATCAGTCCAGCCAAAAGCCAGTCCTTTACACCTTTGACATCTGAAGTACACCTTGCAATTTGTCCTTCTCCTGTTCCTCTACTTTGCTATAATGATGCCCAGCCTTTCAGTTCAGACCAGCTATACTGCTTCTTCTGGAAGCATCTATCACACAAGCAAACTGTAATGCCCTGAGTCCAAAATCAAACTAATTGTATCCCAGTGCAGGTGTCCCCTGTAAAATCAAAAGAGTATGTCTGCCTCTGAGATAGGATGAACAGTGCTGATATGGGAGATCTGGACTGCATGGCCTATGTTTCCACCCCAATTTCCTGCAACAGTCAGACCAAAATACATATACAAGCCTGTGTAGTTTTTGTGTCCTTGTGTTCCAAAGGCCTGGCACAGGACATTTGCTCTTACAGAAGAAAGAAAGTAAGAGAGCATGATGTTCACTGATTTAGATCGTAAATAAATTTGACGATGCCCCCCTCAGCTCCCTTAGGGATTGCAGTCCACTAATACAAAACACTAGGATCAAATAGGACCAGCACTGCATCAGCATATAAAAAGCATGAGAAGTTAGTGAAAGCAGCTCAGATACATTTTGATTCTAACAGTGTACACTTACTCAATAAGGATTTTAATGAAACTAGACAGAAGATTGTAGAGCCAACATAGGGAAACAAACTATAATTTCTCTAGGGAGCAATTAAAACAAATAAGAGTATATTCTGAACATTGCGACAAGAAAAAAAATCTGAGAAGTCATGCTGAAATAAATCATTCTAAGAAGATTAAGCAAAAAGAATATTCAGAAAAAAAGAAATATAAAATAACTACAGAATAAACATAATGAATGTTTGAATATTGTGAGTGTACACTTCATTTTGCAGGCTTAGTCCTTTAAATAAATTCTTCTTGTGCTTCTGTATGATTGTAAGGAGATCTCCTACTCTTCTTGCCTGCTAAGGCCATCTGAGGGTCATGGCTAAAATTTAGATGTAAACTCTCCTGTCTTGGTTTTTGTCTCTTTCTTCATATGTCCTACTGTGCTTACCAGAATAGAGCACTTGCCTTTAGGCACTGCTAAAATATAAACAATAGTTTAACTTTGAACATTTTAGGAGAGAATTTTTTTTTTTTTTAACACACTCTCTGTGAAGGCCCTGCATAGTTTCAAACTAATAGATTAGCAGTAATAGTAGATAATACTGGGTATGTATAGTATCATACACTGAAAGGAACCTGAGTACTTAATCTTGTCTCTGTTCTGTGAGCAACATGAGACATGTAGCCATACAGCCCATCATTATCTTGTTTTTAAAAGCTTAGAAAGTCTCTTTGGGAATATATAAGGCATTTCTTCACTGATGAGTCTGAAGCACAATCTGCCTGGAGACAGTAAAACTAGCATTGCAAAGCAAATGAAAATGTCACGTTTTACAACACAGCCAACACTGTTGCTAAGCAAGCCCTACATCACAAATTTTAAACAGGATTTAAAATCTTGCTGCCTAATAAACTAGCTGTCTGTGACAAAATTATATAGCTAATATAGATTACGGTACACACACACACACACTTGGATCAAAATGTTCATTTCTCCAGTAATGGTATACTACTAACAAATAGCGCTGCCAAGAGAAATCTTATTATTTCTTCTGAAACATGTCACTATACAATAATAAAACTAAATTATCTTTCACAGGCACTTTTTTTTGCAGTTATACTACTAATTTCTAGTGACCAGTGCTAGATGTTACATGGTTGCCAACAGCATATGAAATGAACTCCTTGCCTTTCTGGTATGTAAAGTCCATGCTTACATGAATTCTGCACAATTCTAGTATCTTGACCTCAGAGGTACATTTGATTTGCCCAAGGGTAAAACAGAAACCAGGTTCTCAAACAGTTTGACTCTTCTAACATATACAACTAGTTTAGTATAAATAAAATGTTGCAATTTAATATTTTACAATAAAAAAAAAAAGCAAACACGTAAACCGTCCAGTCCTCTTCCCAACACTGGTCCCTTCAAAGCAATTGCAGAAGCTTTTTTGCTACAGGGTTATTTGCTCTTTGCAGTTACTAACAGAAACCTTAGCTAATATCTCAGAAAAAGCTGACTCAGAAGAAAGGCAAGATCAGTAGACCTTGAAAAAATCTATTTATATTAGAAGGAACACTTTTTTCCTTTTAGAAAAGTGATCTGCATATGTACACTGATGGAACCCAGCACATCATTTGATGCATAATGGAAAATATGACATTTCTGATGACTTCTGCCCTGAATAAGGAAATAAAATTGGGAGAAAATATTAACTTAACTTGAAAATCATTAAATGAGCTATGATATCAATGCAGCTCTCCTAAACAGAAAGCTAGGGAACTCTTGACAGAAATAGTTCAGAGGATGTCCAAACACTAAGCTGTAGATCCCAAGGATTTTAATCTGGATATATTGCTCTAAAATACCATTCTGTTTTCAGAGAAGTGTTTATTTTTTTCCTATAAACAAAGTAATACATGGGGACGATACTATTCAGAAAAATGCAATCACAGGGCACATTTATACCGAGATGCATTCTTACCTGGTTGTTGCTAGCTTTTCTCCTTTTTTCCAATCCCAGAATACAATGGCATGATTATCGTCGAGCCCAACAGATGCCAAACATTTTCCATCAGCTGTACAGAAGCAATACTTAATGTTAAAGGTGCCAAGGCTTTAGCTGAAAATATAATAGGCAATGAACACAGCAAATACATTGTAACCTGAATTTCAAATGATGTATTATAAATGAAGCAAAAAAGAAGGAACTATTACTTGGAGAGATTAGGGTTCAGATTCACTGATGGCCTTCAGATCCTAAAGCAGGCTACGTACAGAACTAGACAAATCAACTGAGAAAGACAGTCAACATGCCCAGTCTCTTAAGATGGCTGAAGCCTATACCTGCTGGTATAAGGATTCATATTGCAATCCTTAGCACCAAAATGAATACCTACTGGGTGATGACATATCAGACTGGGATCCATAGATTTCAGAGAGCACTCTCCTAATCCAGGACCTAGCCTTCCTCCTCTTAACTAACTTTGAATACGGTCTCACCCTTACGAGAGACAGAACAGGTTGTGTGCTGGGTCACATCAAGATTTTTCTGCTTAATTTTTAACCGGATGATTACAAGACAGGACATTCTTTTCTAGAAAAGGCATTCTTTTGACTTCTTTATCTTCTATTATGTTTATATGTCTGACCTATTTTTGTTTTTCTATATTTTTATTCCTTATCAAACTATTGATCTTTCCCAAAGGCAGACTCAAAACATTTCTGTGTGTAAGTACAAGGAAGATAGGTAGGATCAAACAAGACAATGAAAGTAATTTTCATAAAGTCCAAGTACTCCAAAATCACCTTAAATTTTATTTGAAATACTTCTGATCAGATGGTGCTTCTTTTCTTTTGCTTGAAATGGTGACAAGAATTATTAGTGTATAACGAAACAAATGGTTGAAAGTTAATAGGCAATGTAATGAAAATATAAATATGATAGAAAATTATAAGGCTAAAATTAACTGCTGGCTATTATTTCTTCTACTGCAGGGAAGACACAGCACTACTGATAATGAGAGGGAGAAAAGCAAGAACAGAATATCATACATAATTCAATAGCACCTAGGCATCCTTGCTACTTGTATGAAATAATGATAAATGAGACCATTGTTAAAAAACTTGTAGAGGCAAACTACCGCCATGGAATTTTGAAAATTTTTAAAAACTAAACCCTAATTCCTGAAGTATATGATAAGGGAATGGAACTTTCTATGTTGTAGCGGGGGCTGATTACCTGATTTTTTCTTAATAGAAGAAAAGTTAAAGGTGGTGAAAGTAAAGAACTGAGGAGATGGCCAAAAGAGTGAATAAAAGCAATGATTTGAGAATTTTACTTCTTGTAGAAGTTAAGAGATGTTAAGGGCTCTGTGCTTAAGCATATTTGACTTCAAGAATAAAAAGAGTGCCACTGGTATAAATTACTCCATTAGAAATACTTCAAAGTTCCTAAGGCTGAATAGGTCCTCAGAGCTATTTAGCAACTGAGTTCTGTGAGAAGCAAGTCAAGGAGGAGAAGGGAAATTACAGAAAGAGGAAAAGAGTTCACAGTTGAACAAGACAGGCCTAGATGGAAGGAGTGTAAGTAGGCAAGAAGGAATCGGCTTGAAAAACAGGACAGGACACCAAAACTGAGTTTGTAAGGAAAAAAAAAAAAAAAAGACACAAACAAGGAGACACAAAAAGTTAATGAAAAAGGAAAGAAAAGCAAAGGACACGGTAAAAACCATTCTATAATAGTTTTAGTGAGATAATATGCTATTAAGATAGCTGATATTAAAAGGTAAATATGCATTAATATGTATTATTTCAGAGGTATCTTTGTATATTTTGATGACAATAATTATTTTTAGGGGTAACTCAATTATGTAAGTGGCACATACTTAAGAAAAATTTGTTGGTAAGAATACAATTTAAACTTTATTCACTTGAAACAAGAGGGTTTATGCATTAACACAGGCTATACACTCTGCTTAATATCCAAAATTATGGACGTTAAATTAGCCACCAGAGGGCACAACTGTTTATTGCATGAATGCAATTATAATCTTGGAATCATAATGTCATCAGAATGGTCCTACAAAAGTGATCCAGCACTGTACACTGTTTGCAGCAATGGCCAATAGCAGATACTTTAAAAAGTGAGTAAGGGCAGAGAGAACTGGTAGTACAGAGTCAGCCTACAAAGTAGGCCAAAGTAGCACTCTCATCCCGTAGCGAGGTGCATATTTGCACATCTATCTGTTCCTCTCCATGCCAAGAAACTTAACTAAAGCCAATTAGGAATGCACTCTGTGTATTCTCAGGATCAGGTCCTAAAGCAATGCTGTAATGCTACCAGTGGCTGCTACTTTTTAAAAGAGCTTTAATATTTTTGTACACATTTAGGTCCACAGAATACGTGGCCAGCTTATTCTTTAGTCTTTCATAAAGGTACATGAATTTTAATACACGGAATACTACAATCTGTACAGGAATCTAATTTTTGTTAAAAATGTAAAGCACAATATTTTCTAAATATATGAATGTTTGTTCAACTAGGCATCTTAATGAGAAGGTTTTTTTAACATCTATGAACACCATGTCAATTAGATCATCCTTATGCATTTTCCCTTCTTCTGGTACCACATCTCCTTTCAGAGCTAGGTTACACGCCACAGTGGATCAGCAATTTGACATCTGAATTCCAGCTCTTGGATGAACACCAAGGCTCCTCTGCTGATAACAGAATATGACTCAGTTCCACAGAATTATCTTTGTGGAAATAAAACTACTTTTGTATAGTCCTATCTCATAAATGTGACCCTATGTCCTCAGGAATTCTTGCCATATTTCTTGAGAGGAGAATATGAAATAAATCATGTTTAACTGAAAAAAAATTAGAGTTAAGAAAAGGATAATTCAGCTAATCTTTTTTTTTTAAATAGAAAAAGGGAGAATGGATTTCTAAGCATTTTTACAGAGATGCAAAAGTATGTAAGTCACCACCATATGGATAATGTTTTTCAATACTGAACACAGGAATTACCTTTTAATAACTGAGACAACTTAGGTCATCCATCTCAGAAAGACAAGTAGGAGAAACAGCAGACAACTGTTTGTCATATTTACTACTTCTGTAAACTCACTGAAAAATGTGAGACTTGTTAGCAAATTTGAAGAATTGTATGAGCCTAGAGATGACATTTCCATCTCATTTATACACTTAAAGTCACTATTCTGCCTGCTTTTAAATTATGATACCACCATGGAGACAGCCACCAGAGTCCTAGCTGTACACTTGGTATTATGTATTAGACATCACAAAAATCAATTATTGATCAATTAAGAAAAGGCCCATGACTGACTTTACTACATACACACTTTTTATCAAAACTGTCAGCAGAATTTTATGTAAAATTTGTATTGGTTGTAAAATTGGCTATTCAAATTAAGATTTCATTGTAAGGATTGCTTTTTAATTAATCATTTAGATAAACGTAGGTTGTGGCTTACCTGAAAAATCCAATGCGCACACTCCTCTTTGATGCTGGCCTTTGAGCAACGATAAACATTTCAGTGTCTGTGTGTCCCAAACGTGGATAGCAGCATCTCTTCCAACCTAAATCAGAGCGTTAATTGGAATATGTGCTCATAGAAGCTCAAAGCACACCAATACCAGTAATTAGCACTGTCACATCTTCAAAACACTCCAGAGGTAACTACTTTTCCACTTGCCTTATTTTATCTTTTTCAAGATCTATTTTCTTTTTTAGAGAAATATCAGCAGATATTCTCTAAAATATCAGTATTCAGTATCATATTAATGATATCATTTATCATGATATGTATGAATATATATATATGAATATACTGAATATATCATATTCAGTACCAGATATCAGTAGAGTGCCCAAGAGAAAATAGCCTTTATCTGAGTAAGGCTTTTGAATGCTACTACAGTACAAAAATACTGAGACTGACTAATGAACCCCCAAACCTCCTAGGATGTAGATAAAATAGAGCTCCTACATTTTACAGATGAAAGCAGAGGTTCAAAGTGAATATAACATTTTTTGCAGGGCCACAGCATAGGATTGGCAGTTTCTGTGCTATACAGGAATGATTTAATAATCACGTCAAATAGTTTCCAAGTCCAGTAGCCCCCAGCAGTTTGGC
Source organism: Aramus guarauna (assembly GCA_013400195.1). Taxonomy (NCBI): domain Eukaryota; kingdom Metazoa; phylum Chordata; class Aves; order Gruiformes; family Aramidae; genus Aramus; species Aramus guarauna. The sequence continues at coordinate 311,871 of VXBL01006551.1, read as the reverse complement.
AGGGATATAGGAAACAATACATAGCTTACCCATATTTAGGAGGAGACACTATACTGACAAAGAGAACCACATTCTTCCTAATTATATATTGTAAAGGGGATTTATTTCCATGTTTTGCTTAGATCATCACTTCTAAATACCCACCTGTCCAGTAGCAACATAGTCTTTCACTGGGTGAATGCTTAGGCTGAGGATGTCATCATCGTGACCAAGATAAAGCCTTTGAGTGTGTTGTTGCCTATTATATACAACAGCTACAGCAGCAATATGATACACTACTTCTCCAGTTTGCGTGTAGAACAAGTTATTTCGACAGTCGTAGCCTCTATAACTGAAGTAAATACAAAACAAATTATATTCTGTTTCAAAATTATTCTGGTATTTTGTGTAAAACATTGTGCAAATAATTTGTTCATTAACTTGAATAGAGTACATCTGTGGTGTACATGTGAATACATCAGTTTTGGCTCAAAAATATCACAGCAGACAGGCAGAGAGAATATTCCCATTAAGTGCAGGCATTCATTAATCTTCTCATGGTTTACTTTGCACCTAACTCCTAATGTAGTACTAATTTCATAAAAAAGACTATATAATTCACATATAATTGTGTCCAAATAAGTTTTACAAGGCCTTGGGTTCAAGCAGAGGTCTATCAGGTATTTCTACAAATCACAGCTACCACAGTCAACTTAACAGAAAATCTTTGCTCCAGGAAACATAAGGTGTAGTTAACAGCTAGTTTAAAATGTCATTTTATAAAATGCAACACTGATGCATTATTTATTATACGGCTACAATGTTATAAGCTTCTCTTGTTCCCTAACAAATATAACTGAAAAAAAGAAAATCTGTCTGATATTCCAAAAATTACCCACAGTAATAATGACAAACAAATTATTGTGAGTAAGCACTGAAAAACGCTTTGCTAAATGCTCTGATGTGAATTGGCTAACATTGCTAAGGTGATTTAAAAATCAGAAAAAAAAAGTATTATCTGATATTACCCTACCCATGTATAAACTGCAACTTTAAACTGTCCTCAGGTGCTCGCTCTCTTTTAAGGAAGGGCACAGAATGGTTTTTCTCTTTACTTTGCTGTTTCAGCTGAGGTAGGTCTTCTTTGTAAACCTGAAGAATAATTGTTAAAGTTAATTGCACATCTCCAGTTTTCTAAACATTTATATATATGAAAGTGACTTTAAGTATTAAATTTAATATGTTAACGTTCAGTAGTTACACACAGAGTAAGTCACTATTGCTCCCTACAGAACTTCAGATACTAATAAATGTTTTCCAGACAATGAAGTACCCTGATGTGTGTGTGAGTGGCCCAGAACATTAGTCTGGAGTAGCAGCAAAGGGGTGCATTTTTCTAGAAGATTCCAGTGTCACTTAGTGAAAAGGAATTTAAATATTGGCTGGATCTCTTTGTCTTTTAACCTCATACGTGCTTCAGTGTACATACTCAAAGCTGACCATAAACAATTAATTCTATCTAGGGATTATGGTGAAACATACAGTAACTGACAGCACTTAAGTGATTTGCCAATGTGTCCAGAATCCCAAAGTAGAATTACAGCTCTGTAAATACACTAAAGACACAAAATACTATACATTTAAATCTTTCAGAAATGCTGAAACTCTGTGGAGCTGCTAAAGATGTTTGAAGCATCTTCAAAGCTGTGGCACTAAACGAGGGCCATTATAATGCTGAAATATAGCTTTATTGTTTGTTTTCTGTGCCTGCATTTCTTGGATTTTGCAAAAGAACAATGAAATTACCATTCCCACAGAAATCTACCTGACTTCAGAGGTGGAATACTGGATTTTTACAAGAAAGGTGTTCATGTAACAAGCTGAGCTTTTGAAATGGTAGGCACACAGAGCCTTAACATATTGTGTCTGTCACTCATATGTATTGTATTTTATCCTGAGTATTCTCATCCATTTACTCTTGTCCCTCAGTGAATGCTACGAATGAAACAGAATATAGAATCATTTTCTAATGCATCTCAAAATCTAGAATCCTTTAGCCTGCTTCATCCATAATGTTTAAAAAAAAATAAACCCAAAACTCAAACCCAATTCTCAAAATAAGAGTAATGATTTTGTTTCCATATGCTTTTGTAAATTATTTCCTTTAACAAAATGTAAAGTGTAGCTTATGCTTGGGGTTGTCTCACACTTCCTGTATAAGATTCTATTTTAAGCTGTTTCTAGCTTTTTCATGCATTAATCTGCCTAGAATATTGCTCTTTAACTGCCTACAATTATTTTTTCACTTTTAAACCCATGTCCTTTTTGACACACAGATAGCATGGAGAAGGATGCTGTCTGATTTGAATACAGATGGACAATCAGGAGGAGGAGAGGAAAGGAGGATGGGACAAGCACTCCAGTGAGACTTGGAGTAGAAGAGATGGGAGAGGAAAAAATTTGACAAAACTTCTGTTTCATTTGGCAATCATGATCCATTTCTGTAATAAAGAGGTAAAATAAGCTGTTGTCAGAAGGACCTATGTAATTTGTTACAGAATCTAAAAACTGAGGTGAAAAGACAAAGGATAGTCCTTGTCTAAAGCATGGAATATTAGAGGTGATCCTTCCAGATTCTAGAAAGCAGCTCTATGTCAGCCATTAAATCACTCAATTTAAACCAAGCTTATTTTGTATTTTTCACGCTTAGCACAAGATCCCAGTTCTGGTATGAGGAAGCTCTGACCTTTCACCATTGCAACTGGTAAGGTAACAAGTAATTTTCTATTCACAATGACAACAGCTCCTGAAAATCAGGTCCCAGGTGTTTTTAAATAGAAATGAAAGTCAGAAGACAGATAACAGAGTTTGATGTTAATGTTTCCTTTCCTTCAAAACAAGGATAACAGCACCCTTCCACATCAGAGATCAGTGTTTGCGAAGCACTCAGTACCATGAATGGAATGGAAAGAACCACAAGGAAAATAATTCTGTCTTCAGTGACATGTTTGACCAACGTGCAATAAAGAACTGCCTGATGAATGAAAAAGGATTCAATAGTTTCTTGTTAGGTAAGAATTAACTATCCCATACAGCAAATGAAGTAGAAGTCCTGCAGAAATGTCCAATCATAATCCACGCACGTAAAAAGGGCAAAGCTAAGTTTTATTATGGCATTTTCTAAACTTCATATAACTGTGACTTGAATCATGTTTTCTAATAGAGTAGTGTGGGTGCAAATTGCTATGATGCAGGCTGGGTGAAACCTCACGTGAGGGATCAGCAAGGTAAAACTGCTTTGTAAAAGAAGAGGAGCCAAGACCTGAGCATGATAACAAGGCCAGCCAAGAGAGTGCCCTCACAGAGAGGGGTGCAGTCCCACAGTGCCCGAGTGACGTGAGCACCGCAGATTTGGTGACTGTAACCAGGTTCAGGCAACAGTGCTGATCACCAGGCAAGCCCATAGTGACAAAGCATAAATCAACACTGAAAGATGAGGTTAAAGAGTAAATGGCAGACTACCATTCCTGAAAAAAATCAATGAAGTGAAGAATACTTATTTGATTTGTTTTCTTCTTGCATTGAAGCAATCTATCTTAATTTATCTCAGAACATAGTTGTACTGAAAATAGAAAAAAAAAGTGTATTAAGTGATTACTAGAGACAAATTTTATTTGGTTCCTATAATCTAGGGCCATTTTAATTCTTGGACATTGTTGTCCTTGGCAATAAAAAAGAATCTGTCAGAAATAAATGGATTATACAGGCTTCATACTCATTAAGAGCATTCTGTAGTCATACAAGAAGTCTGTGAGCTGTATTCTACAAATTGGGATTCTAAATTTGATAGGACTGAAAAGACTTCTCTAACACCTATCATGAGAATGGGGATAGCAGTAAGCTCTCATGTTTAAATTTGTGCATTTAAAGGTATATTCTTTATTCCAACATATAATGGTATATACACCAATGCTTTTTTCGCCAAACCCTTTTAAATTCTCATCTCCAGCTAAAGTAAACTTTGTTTTTATGTATTTTCCTTGCATAATCAGCTGAATACTGTCAAAATAATCTTCCTAGGGTAGTCTGATGAATTAGCTGCAAACGTCTTTTGCTTATCTTTACTGAATAGTCACAATAAATTGTCAGGTAATTGGCACAGTGTGTTAATTTTTACTCACCTGGCGATCATAGTTGATTTGAGCTTCTTGCTCAATGTCAGAATCTAACTCTGGCACATCAGATAAATCTGAATCTGATTCCTCACTGTAGGAATCAACACCACCCTCTGCATTAAAAAAATAATTAAAAATCAATATATAACACATCTAATCACAAAAAAATAGTATGTGAAGTTTTTATATAATTTAGACTACATGCAAAGCAGTATTTGACAACTTTGGAAGCTTAAGCAGCTTGTAAAAATCATGTGGGCTGACAATGTGTTGGATTTCGTTTCTATTTCTCCTGTTTCAATGCCTGGGGCAGGAGGGTGGCAGAGGGAAGGAGAATAACCCAGTAAGTAGTACATTTCCATCCTCTGAAAGAATACTGTTTTCTTAACAGGCTTTGGAGTGAAAACATGCAGGAACTGTAAATAAAAACTTTCAGTGTGATCACTGTGTTTAAAAACATTTGCTATAACACAGGTATTTTACCAAATTGTGCAGGTACGGAATGAATTTTTGCCCTTTTGCTGAAGGGAATTCAATTTTCAGCAGTTGCCACTATGTAGTTCACGTGGCTTTTGTAGAATATTGTAAGTATCATGGATATAACAAGAAAAAAATTTGAAGTACAGCTATCACATATATAGGTGAATTTGCATTGAAAAGAAAATGAAACAATTCAACATGTGTAGTCAGACTTCTGAAAGCAAGTTAGAAGGCTAATTTTGAAATTTTAATTTGATCTAGTAATCTCCCTCTAAATATCTTTTTTCCCATGCTTTGACAAATACTACTCATGTTTTCCTAAACACACAATATAGCAGACTGCAGAAAAGTTTTTAATGTACCTTGCCTGAAACAAATGGTGGTCTATAAAAAGTAAAATGTCCCAAACATTTTTAATTCCATAAAAGCTTTTTCAACAGTGCTGCATTCTCTGTTGATTTTACTTAATAAATAATTAAGAGATCATTTTTACCTTGTGGAGATGTTTCAAGGACACCATTTGTTACCCCTTCTGGAATAAATCGCCACTGAAAAACAGAGTGATCAGCACCTCCTGTACTTAAAACCCACTGAAAATCATGGGACCAGCGGACATTGGTTACATGTGCTGAATGGCCAATGTATTTTCTAAATTTAGCTCCTAAAAAAGAAAAAAAGAACTGTTAGTATGGAAGAAGAAATAAAAAAATTAACATTGTAACTCATAAAGTTAGACTTTTTAATGGAAGCGCAGACTAAATGCTCTTATGAAAGTTGAAAACAAAAAAATACTTAAATGTCTCGATAGTCTGATACTAATAGTAATTATAACAAAAAAAAAAAGGTATAAAATAATATGCATATGTTCACTTCAGTTTTCCAAAAAGCACTTAAATCTTGGCAGGAAGCACCAGAAACACATAGGGTTTAATTTTCACCTTTATGACCATTACTGCTGATGTGAATGATACACATATTGTACTGTAAACATAAATTCAAATTCATTATCAGAAAATATATTGATATGATACCAAATTAAACACTGAAGATCACTGAAAGATCACCGAATGTTTAATTTAGTTTTGTTTTGTGCATGGTACAGCGCAACTCCCAAGGAAACAATCTGTGTTAAAAGCCTACTACAGATATGAAGCAAATAGTTTGCACAGAGCTGCCCTGACACACGCTCACAGGCAGTGAAACCCTACTGAAGTTTCTGAAATTGTTACTGCCATAAAATTTGGATGATTTATAGTAGTTCTTCTGGTGTTGATAGAATTTTGATGTGATGTAAAGTCTTGCTGAATGAGTTTCTGAAAATGTAATATCAGAATAAGCACATGTTAAACTATACATTCTCAACAGTTCTAAAAACTAGTACGTATGCATCGCAGGAAATCACTTGATACATAGAGGGTCTTTATGTCCATTAATATTGATATGAATTGTACACACACCAATTTGAATTATACACAAGAATCAAAAGCCACCATTAGAAAATAAACTGACATGGTATCAAAGTAAATATTGCATTCTTCAGAAATACAAAATACTATCTTACCTTTCTTTAGGCATGGAAATCTGAATAATTTAACCAGCCCAAAATCATCTCCAGTCACAAGTACTGAGCTGTTGTAATTTCCTTCCACAGAGTTGACATCTGTAATGTTTGTGTATTTTGGCCAAATTCCATTCACTTCAGATCCTATCACACAGGTCCATGAGGCCCAGTGAATTCCTTTGATCTCATCTTTGCTAGTTAGGTGCTTCCCAGCTGAAAATAGGCAAGTGAATAATCTGTTTAATCACTTGGTTTTCAGTAAAGTCCATTTCTTTTCCTCACATTTATCTGTGTATTCTTCTTGGGATTAGTCTTTTAACCTTAGTAAATGATAAAAGATTCACAATTTTACTTTAAATTAGTATAATCTCACATTTGTGGTGTTTGACGACATCACAGATCTTAGAAGTTCTAATGCAGTTGCACATAAACGTGCTAAAAACATATCAAAGTGGAAACATGTTAGACATTTATGTAAGTTCCAGTCAAGAAACTCCACCTGCAAATGTACAATTTATATCATACTTTTGTTGTTCTCTTCAAGTCACCACTGAAGTTTCCTTGTTCATAACAAAAGCCACTTGCAAACTTACACGGCATCTTGTAGAACAGTCTCTCTCCTGCACCATCATTGGTTTGCAAGAATTTACTATCCACAGACCAGTCAATATGAGTTATAAAACTAGAAGATTTGTTGCATTCTCCTATTTTTTTGTATCGCTGAGCAACTGCATAGATATCCACTGGGCCATCGTTAGAACCCACAGCAAGGTAAGAGCCATCTGGTGAAAATTTCATTTCGTGGATTACTTCTTTTCGGTCTTTAATATGAACTACCTCTGTCATGTCTCTGCAAGAACCAATAATGAAAATGTGAACTGTAAACTTGTGAACATGCAATCCACAAATATTTAAGACAAATATGAAGATAGATGCACTGAATAATTTGTACAACAAAAAGCAGATTTCACAAAAAAAATTTTTTTTTTTTTTTTTGAGAAGTTCCTATTGCTTTCATTGGTTATAAGCATACTTTTAAAGCAAAAGTTAGAAACAACTTTACCTGTCAATGATGCTCTTCATTCTATTCACTTAATTTTTGCTGTAAAATAGTCAGTTGTCTAGTCTAAACTAGACCAGACTTTTTTTTTTTTTAAAAACATAGTCAATGGAAAAAGAGCTCCATCTAAAGAACAATTGCCCTGTCTCTCACAAGATCATGTTGAAATGGCCTTTGGGATATACCCATATCTCCACATTGACTCTTTTGGGGAGGCAGGCAAACAGTTTAGATTAGAGGCTAACAATCAGACTGGTAAAGTTAGATTTGATTAATCCCACATGCCATGACCTGTTAGCTACAGCTTTGGGGGTTCCAGCACCACCACCATCCACCAGTGGAAAAACGGACGTGAAAATACCTTGCATGTGCCTTTGTAAAAAATCAAGACAGCTATACAGTCTAGTCTTCAAAAAAATACTAAATTCTTCCCTACCCAAACGACATTTGATATAAACCCCTTTCCTATCCAGTCAAGGAACCAAAAACTGCAATGTGAGTGAATGCAGAGACAATTTTTGCAAGTAGGTTTCCTCAAATTCTTTGGCTACGATGAAAGAATTGAAACTAAATTTAAAAAAAATTTCCCCTGAGTTGACTGAACAATGAGCCAAGTCTCAGTGCCATTAATTTTGTATTTACAAAGACAATCCATACCAGATTATACATTTGGGCTGTAAGGAAATTTTGTGAGGAGGAGTCTTCTGCAGATGTCATGCTTCTGTTACTCTCCATTTTAAGCATTTTAAATATTTTTTCCTGATTTCTGCTTTAATTAATTACCTCTAGTAGCATCAAATTTATGAAAAGACTAAAATTTACTTAAAAAATCAATACATTTTGTTAATGTGTCTTAAAAATGCTGATGCATAGTACTGTTAAAAGCAGAGTCCTGAAAGGAGAATCATCTGTAACTGAAGACAGAGATTTCTGGAAGATGCCGATATAAATGGAAAGGTTAATATTACAGACGATCAGGATCTTAAAAAAAGTAACAGAATTATTTTGCTAGAAATTTCTTCTAAAATGGTGAAACCCCAAAACGTCAATAAGAGTAGAAATTTTGTTGGGAAAATTCCTATTTATTCATACTAATTTTTTTCCCCCAAAAAAGTGTTTTGGAAAAAAAAATATTCTTAGCTCTGCCTTATTACTGAAAACTGGTAACATAACTAGTCCATAGTGGTAAATATTGCTTCTGAGAAGAGCAGCTAATTCTCTGGATTATTCCATAGATCCAGATCCTTCATGGCCAGGAAAAAGAAGAACCAAGATTCATGTTGCCAAGTACATGATTCAAAAAAATGCCAACAAAACACATGCCATCGTGTGTCCAGTCTTCCTGGCCCAGGGTGGCAGATTTGTTAGCCTGTCAGAAGATCTGTCACAGAAAAGGAACAGATGGAGAAGCAATTGCATTCAGGGCCTTACACAAGGGTGTTGCCACTCTTTCAGGAATAACGCTGGGTTTATCCTTATCAGTCTCTGCCAGCTGAATCGTGAATAACATTAAGTGTCAAGCAAATTAGCAATGACAAGATTACTGTGAGACAAAGAAGATTAACTTCTTTAGAAAAATACTAGTCTTTGGAAAGGATTTTAAATTAATATGAACAGATCACTTAAGTTTTGTTGAAGTCATTAAAGCAGTACACTACAGGGGTTTTCACACATTTTCCATTGATTACAGGCTTCTCCCTCCTATCAGCTAGTAGTTCAACATATTTTAAATATATGCTTAGCAAATGTATGGAGTAATGTTAAGGAAGCGGTAAACTCTTCCAAGTATCAATGAAAATAGCTTATGTGTTTTAAAATCACACTATTTTATTTGGCTGCTTCACTCTATAGTCAATTTTAAATTTCACTGGCTTTTGTGTGTCTTCCATAATAGTATTCCACGTAGAAAATGCCTACTGCATACAGCACATTCATGCAAAAAAAAGGCTTGTCATCTAATATGAAAAGTACAATTCACGTATATCTTACAAAAGCTTAAAAATGTCTTTCGATCACTGATTATTTTGCATAGCACCCATTCTTGTATATGGCAGGAAATCAATCAAGGAGAACCTTCTCAAAACTGTTACCTCTGTTATGCACGTTTCTTTTCACAAAATACCAGTATAATTTCAGAATAAATAAAGCAAAAAACCCAAACTTGAACATCTTAAATTTTATCAACTTTATTACTAAGAGCTAATATTTTGAATTAAATAAAACATTGCTCCTCACTTCCAAACTACCACCCTTTTAAAACACCAAGGGTTAAGGATTACTCTGAAAAAAAACTACTAACATGAAACTAATGTAAGATTTCCTCACCGGACTCGAAGAACAATGAAGGAGCCATCCTTCATTCCAAGTGCTAACTGTGACCCATCAGGACTGAAAGACACACTCCTCACTGCTTCTTCCATATTACAACGAGCTATCAAGGCATGGTCAGCAAGACTCCATAATCTGCATCACAGGAAATTGAAAGCAATAGCAGATTTTCCTTGACTGCACATTATTTCAATATCATCAAGAGGAAAAACAAAAAGTCTAACTCAATTGGTAAAGGCCCATTTGCATGCACACCTTATGTTATTATTATAATGTATCGAGTTACTTTCCAACCATGGAATAAAGATAATTTCACTGACGTTAGTTTACAGATTTACAGAAATGTAGTTTTTAAAAACTCAAAACTCCTTATCTGGAAGAAGAGAAAGAGGGTGTACAATGACTGCCTGAATTAATATAGGGGCACAGAATTTTCTGACAGTGGCACTGAATGTCTTAGCAAATAATATTAAACGAAGCTTTTAGACACCTTCAAGTCAAGTTCCACGTTCAAATTTATTTCAAAATAGTCTTTACTGTTCCCAGTTCTAGGAAGGATGGCATCTCAGACCTAAACACATATCTGTGACAGCAGAAGAGAAAACAGGGTGAAGCTAAATTAAATAATCTTTTGGTGTTATCTCCAGACTTTACTTATCTGCTATAGTAGAATTCCCCTGGATGAATAATAAACAAAAAAAAAAAGCAGTTTCTGTAGACAGAGAGGGTCAATGCAGATCAGACTGACATTTTCACTGAAAGTGAAAGTAATACTCAGAAAGCATAAACAATCCAACCATGGGGAAAATTTTCTGGTCATAACCCTGAATGAACTAGTGTACAAAACTGCATGCTGATTTGCTCATTTACATAATTTTAAATAAAAAGAATCAATCAATAAATTATGCCATAAGATGGAGAAAAGCAAATAATGTACCTATATTTTTAAGAAGGAATGGAGGGGGTTTCCCAGATCACTATGAGGTGGTTAATCAGATCTCATTAATATGCAAGATTTAGAAAAATTTTAAAGAAAAGAATAATTTATGGAAGAAAATGCAAAAAGACCTCTTGGGCTAGAAAAATTAAGTCAGCAATACCCAACTATATATGTTTTTGAGGACAATGTTGGAAATCTAATGTATTTGTAAAAGATTTATAAAATATGCAGTAAAATATTTGAATAGTAGCACGCGTGATTATTGGCTAAACTCAAGAAAACGACAATTTGTACAAGAACTGTAATGCGATACTGTATGAAGTTTTATAGCAAGCTTTACAGAAGGAAACAATTAGGCTGGATGGAAGATACTGCTGGGATTTCTAGGTCCAGGATTTGGAATAGCAACATTTAGTATTTTCACTAAAGACAACTGGCATGGAAGATGAGAATGCTAATGAGATTTGCTATGGACAGCAAGCTGGGAGGCACTGTGAACCCAGAGATGGATTCATCATACTGAAAGAAACAGAGGTTTCTTGATGATGAAACAAATAGACATGGAATGGAATTTAACCAAAGCCATACTTTCTGAGCCTTATGTCTAACACTATGCTATAAGCTTGAAACACAAATTGAACCAGCAAAAAGGAGTAAGATCTCACATTATTTTTCAACTGTAGAATGACTATGATCCATGAGTGAGTTGCAGACAGGAAAAAGGAAATTTGGTCCTAAAATATATCCTGGGTGCTATTCCAGAAAGTACACAAAAACAACAGCACACAACACATAGTGACCTCATCTGGCATGTTCTTTACAAGTTACCTCAAGAAATTGGAATAAAAACAGGAACAGATGCAGTGAAGGATTATTAGGATGATTAAGAGAACGAAGACTGTATCACATTAAAGACAACCAAAAGAGTTTAACTTTTATACCTTAGTGAAACAAAGGCTGGGAAGGGATAGCATTGCTTCCAAAAATACATCAGTAGGATAAACGTCAAAGAAGGAGAAAAAGTTATGTTGAAGGACCATGCTGGCACTAGAACAAATAGCATAAACAGAACATGAATATAGCCTGAAAAGAAGGAAGTTTCTGACCACCCCAGCAGTAACATTTAGATACAGCTCTGAAGTAAGAGTAACAGGAGAAAAAAATAAAGATAGAGTTTGATAAATTTAGTAAAAGGATTATAGAATTTGACTGCCTGCATTGAGAAAGGATGGTACTCTATGACCCGAGCATTTCTTTTCAATCAGAAACCCTTTGGGCCTTGTCAGGTTAACGTTATTAGGATCAGCCTAGAATCAACAACCCTGAACGATGCCGATTTCCTCTTAGGCTTGGAGAATTCAAGGATGAGAAAGAACTTGAAAAGGCTTCTCTGTGAAAAAGTGGCAAGTATGGTTTCCTGGTGGAAAAAAATGGATGTGAGATGCTAAAAGTGTTTTCAAAGACAAAACAGAAGTAGGATCAGATGCAAGATTCTTAGCAGCCTTGTTAGGGAGAAGCTATGAGCCCAATGCAATAAGGAATGAACCAGAAAGGATTTGGAAAGATTTCAAAGGAAATGCCAGGATAAAATTTGCCTCCAAAATGTTGCTTCCACATGGATCACTTTTTCCAACGTGTTAGAAGCGTAATTAAAATACATGGCAGTGCAAGCTGATTAATTCAATTTTCTTATTAAAAAACTTTTCAAATTAATGGAAGAGTAATTCCAAATATGAGCTTTCTAATTTTATAATGGGGGGAAAAAAAGCCAAAACCCAACATTTTCCACACCTACAGGCATTATATACACAACTGAAAGATAAAAGCCTGGATTTGCTTATGAAAATAGAAAAGGTATCTTTTCTGGCATAATACTTCTGCACACTTTTTTTAAAAAGCTAGATATATAAACTATTTCTGTATAAAGTGTACATATTTTCAAATAAGACAAAGGCATGTTTTTACCATTTTTTGGCAACTTTCCTATGCATTTGTTTACATGACTGAGTTTCAAAATAGAACAAATAGGCTCATGAAATGTTATTTTATGAGTCAATATTCCAGTCTTCTCTGTCATATACCTGACAGGTGAGTTTATTTATTGGAGCACATACTGATTACAGCCTCCCAAGAGGCTGACTAGCAACCACTTCATTTGCAGAAAAAACCATAGCTGACAACAGACTCTCTGCCGCTGGTTTGTGTCATTCATTGGCAGAACAATGCTCCACACAAAAAAATCAGAGATATAAATATTTCAAATGGATTCATATAAAAACAGATTTCTAATCAATCTTATAAATGCAGGAATACAGAAAGAGATCATTCAAGACGACAGTGTAGCGGAGATGTTCTGCCAGAACAGCAGCTTGTGGTCCTGCAGCTAGACATTGTAAGACTGCATTACCGAAAGATGTGTGTTAGGTCCATTGAACAAATGTAATAAATAATTCGGTATGCCTCTTAGCATTCAGAGAGGAATGATGCCTTTTTCCTGATCCTGTTGTAAGAGTCAAGAAGCAGGCAGCTTTTCTAGTTGATATGCTTTTGAAATTTGAAATGTAGGAAACCCGTATTTGGCTAGAGCCTTCTCTCAGCTGTGCTAGGGAAAATCTAGAGGAGTTCCTCTTAACTCTACAGAGGTCCTTTTCATTTAGACGTCTCAGAGATGAGAATATGAGCTGGCCCACTAAATTTTATTTGTAAACCAATTTAGATTAATATTATATAGCCACTATTTTCAAAATAATGTGATAATCAAATACAAAGAGTATTTATTTTACAATAAATAGCAACATAGAAACATTCCTGTCGATGCAATTTTATCATTTAAAAGAATTGGAAGAAAATCCTTTTGTGTACTCTGCTTATCCTGATGAAAATAATTATACATTTCACTGGAATTCCTCATATGAAGCATTAGTACATAAAAATAGTCCTGTCTGAACTAGAATTCAACTCCCACATTCTCTAGTGCCTGCACAGCTAAATGGATGTGTGATGTACTTCAGTAAAACACCCATAATTTATAAAACACCCATTTTATAAATGGCAATGTTCGAAGGCATCAGTAATATAATAACAACTGTAACAATTACACTAATCATAACAGCATCGCTAATTAAGGCTTTATGTGCACAAAGAGCGTGCTTGCACAGTCTTTCATAGATGGGCACAAGTTTGTTCAAGCACACTTTGAGTCAGCAGTACGTTATCCAGCTCCAAGCCAGAACTGAATTAGCATACTAACCAAACGATGAGTCCAAGATAATAAATCCAAAGTCTTAGCATGGCTTATTAGCTTGAGGGCAGTACAATGCTAATCCCGGCTTTGCAGCTCTTGTTTCAGAACTGGCTTGCATCCTACCAGAATGCAGGCAGTCTGAATTTGTGCCTGTCTATAAAACTGTGCAGACAAACCTTAGCACAAGAGACTATCCAGGCGTTTCATAAACTGAAAGAAATAATACACACGTGTAGGCAACAGGGAGATAACGTGACTATAGTGAACAACTGGCAGTTTTGTTAGTTTAACACTTTGGATTTAAATTATGGTTAGAAAGAGATGAGGAATGGCAGGAATAGGAAACTAGTACAAGTAAAAAGATAGAAAGGAAAGGGAAAAAGAAATTACAACTGACCAGCTAGCTTCAAGGCAGTGGTGAATTATAATGTGGAATCTGAAGGAGCATAAATTAAAAGCTGTATGTATGGTAGGAGATTGATTTTTCCAATTGAAATATGACCAAATGGTGGAATCCACGTGTATTTTTCTGAAATAAGTTGACTAGTAGTCCACAAAAACTGAAATACTGTTTGGTAACTGCCTGGGCTTGATTTGAAAATAGGTAATCAAATTATCTATATAAGATGAAAAGCAGTCATCATCCATCTGGCATAGGGTTGGAGAAAAACCTGATGGAGAGGTTAAAAATCAGAATAGCAGGGTCAGAAGAAATGACTAAGGAGGCCATTGGAGGAATCAGAGCTTGGCAAACCAAGCTGTCGTGAACCCCACTGTATGCACTGTTCTGCAAGGGGTAGGGCTTCAGGGCAAGGGCAGAACCACCGTTTGAGGAAAGACTCAGGAGAGTGACATAATAAAGCCAGGTCTCCCAAAAATCTCTCCAGTCCCCATTGGCCTTCAGGAAAATCTCAGTCTCTAAATAATTAGTCACAATGGGCAGTGTACAAGTGAGAAGTACAAGGTGACCATTCTCCACTTGATACCTACACCTGCTGTTCAGAACAGTAATGATACATAAAGCAGAGTATATAAACTCAGTATATAAACTCAGCATGTTTTGAACACAAATTCTCATTAATTTTACATGATGTGCAGAGCCCAAATATGACGGCTAAAGAAAAGAAGCAAAGCTGCTAAGAAAAACATGAGAAAAAAAATGTTGTCTTAATGTTTTTTTAACATAAGGTCAGAAAATAAATAAATTGCAGATTAATGTGTACGTGAATGACTAGATAAAAATAAGATCTATCCTTACCGTACAGATCGGTCATCACTGCCTGTGACTGCTAAAGGCTTCTTTGGATGGACTGCCAGGGCCCAGAGCTCCCCTTCACAATGACCCTGCATAATCAGCATGGGTTTATCCCTCTCTCTCACTAGCACCTCAAATATTTCACTGTCCTGTGTTCCTGCTAAAAGTCTGTCCGCTTTCCAACAGACACTTCGGATGGACAAACCTGACAGGGGACAGAATAATCTTAGATTAATGGCAATGATGAGACAAAGTGACAGTCAGTACAGTGAAGATCATTAAGACTTCAAGAGTTAATTTATAACAACTGTTATGCTTTGACATTGAAGTCTTATAACACATCGCAGCTGATTAAATCACAAAACAATTCTGTTAAATTATCTCCATTTGACAGAAAAAGAGCTCAATCCTGGGAAAATGCTGAGTATCTAACATTGCTGCCGCCAGTTTCTCAAGGGATCAAGCTCTTATGCTTTGCATACACCTTGGGAATTTGCTTTAAAAAAAAATTTCAATTTCACACGATTTAAAGATCTTAATTTTATATTAGGCAAAGTTCCTGTGACTGAAGCTGGTTTTATTCCTTTTTTCAGTACTTTACTTTTTTGCACATTTAAATAAAATATCGAATAACATTTTAATGGTGAATTTAAACGGTTTGTGCCCATATTATCGCACCTCTCCACTTTAGTCCTAACATTATTACAGAAAGACAAACAACCCCAAAAAACCCAAGCCAACATAATCTTGCTTTGCATAACTTTCAGAGAGCTTGATCTTATTCCACAAACCTGATCTTAACTTTGCAGCCAGAATTTTACTAACCACAAGCTTAAAAATACCCTCTTAGCAGGCTGAGCAATTTGATAGCATTCTCTGGTTGACTGCCTGCAGTTTTTGTATTTTCTGTTCCAGTATATGAAAATAAAGTTTGGATAATGGGTCTAGATGCTGTGAGATGTGAATGAATAAAAAATCCATTTGTCATGTAGTCAAGGTCAAACACATCATCATTTTAATATCTTTTGGAACCAAATACACAATGCAATTAATTAATTAAATGCAAATAAAAGACATTGTTGGCATTTTGTGTCATCTCTTGAGAAGGGCAAATTAATCTTCACTTAGTATCTTGTCCATTTCCAGTACCTTTTAATTTTTATAACGTCATTTTGTGACTTAGCTAAATTTATACTGAAGTTATGACTTAGATCATCTTCTTGATACACACCAAAGGCCACACGAGGAATGAACTTCAGATGTTAAGTCGAAAATGGGTATTGTTAAGTTTTAGAATCCAAAGTACCTCCTTTGATGTAGGAAAGGTAATGTTTTCTATGATGTACTGCACATAAAGAAAGATTATCTGTTATCAGATTTTTTACTAATATGCATGTATATTTAAATATAAAAGCAAAGCCTATGATCAGATTGTTTCTGGTGATGCATCTTGTTTAAAAAGCACACGGTACTCTTCATTACAGGATGACTGATGAATGAGACTATGAGGGAAAGTCTTCCTGGCACAAGTTTGAAAGCTGATGCCTTTGCAAACTGCTTTGGAAAAAAAGTAATTGGAAGGAGGGACAGAAGGTCATAGGTAAGCAGTTAAGGCTACCACCACTGCTTGAAGTTACATGTGTGCTTTGACTAATCAGTGCCATTGACGTAACTGCAAATGAAACAAAATTTCCACAATCTGCTAATAGCAAGCATAGATGGAAGTGATCATCAGTGGATGACATATCAGACAGAAATAGCAGAAAAGGACAGAGACATAAGAGAAACATTGCAGGCAAGAGTAGTGTCACATTGAAAGAACACACAGAGAGGAAAAACCCTGGAAACAGAAAAAGATAAAAATTTTTAAATGTGATGGTAACAGAGTATAAGTGCATGCTTGGATTTTATGACCTGCTGTCATCCCCAAAGTCCTAACTGTTTTATAGTTGTAGTCAGACCAGCAGTCCCACCGCACTTTTCAGATACACCATGATGTCTTTTTACTTAGGCTTAACGATTATGCTCATGGACACACCATCTTTGACTAATCTTTGCTAAAATATTGCAGACTTGCTTAAGTCAGTTTCTTGCTATTAAAGCAGGCAATGTTTTTATTTTGACAAAGAAACATAAACCTGAAGGATTTAAACACTCTGAAGATAAGATTTGGACAGTATTCTAGTTTTAGTTTTAGAAAGCAATTAATTTATCAATTTTTAAAAATTTGTTATCATTTCCATACTAGTCTAAATGGCAATTCAATTAACTTTCTGCAACTGAAATTTTTTACTACTTTTGCCAAGTAAGAAGATAGCTTTCTCTGTGTTGCCCTTCATACATGTTATTCTGACTTTTATTAGGAACAGACTGCCTGCAAGACTGGTATTAACCAGAATGATCTGTCTCACCCATATGTGCAGGCTTATTTCTCCACTATTTTTAGAAAGCATTTCTAAATTGATCTCAATTGCTGTAAATGGTCATAAGGTATTGCTGTTGTTTTCTAGAAGTGAATGTTAAACATTATGATTCTGGCCGCAAAAAACTACATAAACCCAGAACTACACAGCAAAGGGACTACTGGTTGGGTATATTTGACAACTTTTTTGAGAGCTAAATTCCATGGGTTTACACTACAGTAAGGCAGTGTTCACCTAAGGCTGTTGGCAGTGTGCTTGTTGGATGAGCCTAGATATTGCAAACCTATGCATTTTACGAGTGTTGGAATCATCAGCTGATGTGGTTTAACATGAAAAATACACTGAACAAGCTTACTAGATCACAGGCCAAAATATCCATAATTGAGAAAGAAAATTTTATCCTTCTTAGTGGCCTCTTGCCTATTCCAATGGTAATTTTAATATGAAAACTAGGTCTAAAAAAACAAGCTAAGAAGCAGGGGAAATTAACATTAACCCTTACAAAGTTGGCTGCCAAAAGCATATAAAGTCTACTTCAAACCAGCAGACTGCTATACACTCAATCCAAATGGATGTGTAGAATTCCTGGTGCATTATGATCTATGGAGATTGTAAGTGCTCTGAGAGTCTAATCATAAAATAAAGTGATGACTAAGCTCAAAGGAAGCATGATTAGATTCAACAAATATGATGGTCAAGAATTTAATAGCATTCTCTCTATTAAATATGCCAAGTGCTACCATTCCAAATGAACCTAATGGAGTGCTCAGATGCTCAGCATCTTTGAAATCGGGTTCCAGAACTCTCAATTAATTAAATGAATTGCAATTAATTAAGTTAAAGATTGCCTAACTTCATTCATTTTTGTGTTTAATTAGTTTTTACTTATGTTCTTGTATTTGCATGGTGGGGAGCAGCAACTATAAGCATCCCTCTGTTTATACTACAAAACACGGAAAACTCTTCAGGCTCTATCAGCCTACATAATTGTCAGAGAAAAAAAAGAATACAGATCTCAAAAGTAAATACAGTCATTAAGTAAAAAAACCCAGCACTATGCAGACACATTTATGCTTCAAATTAAATTGTGTCATAATCCATTATCTAGATGTGTGAAAAACCATTAAAGTAATAGCTCATTACCTTTGTATCCTTGTTCAGTCTCCCTGAGATCAATTTTAGTAATTGGTTTGAAATCAGTGTCCCATAACCGAATGCAACCATCTCTCCCTCCAGTGGCAAAACCTTCCTCACAAGCATACATACTAAAAATTCCAGCCTGTTAACCAATAGTATAACAAGTTTTAAAGTTCTTTACAATCAATTTAAACACACAAAGCAAATGTTTTTGAACAGACTCTTGTTAAAGGCTAGAACCTGCTAGGCAGCAAAATGTTGTCCATCCAGAAAGCAAACCAGCAAACACAGGGCAGATACTTTTATTTCAAGTGCTCCCACTTTAGTGATTTATTTAGAAGTTTTTGTACAAACAGCAATGAAATAGCCTATTTGCAGAACTTTGTATTTGGTTTAGTTTATATTATTACAAGGATAATTAAATAAATAATGGAACACTTAAAATAAATAGTTACCCGGAATAAACAAGAACAAACAAACAAGCAATACAAATATTCTTACAGGTGCGGAGATGATTGAGACATTCTTTCATGAATTCAGTTCAGACATCATTTGGAATCTGACAGGAACTGAAAGAGTGTCAATTCATTCTCTTTGTTGAAAGACAATTTGCTATTACAGTTTGAATTTCTTCTTCATTTTTCAAAATGCCTCATTATTGATGACTGTCCTGTACTATACCGGAATAGCTGATGGAATGCCTGCTCATTCAGCATTTTATTAGGAAAACCTCTCAGTTAAGAGAAGTTGAACTGCATGGAAATTAATACAATGAAGAGAAAACCTCAGTTTTCATAGTGGCTTTGTTCAATGTCTTAATAAATTAGTATTTCTAATAATTAATTACAGAGAGGTTAGAAATTGGGCAAGAGAATGCATATTAGCCATGGCAAATCCCATAATTTATAAGGATGAAACAGAACGCATTCTATAGAAAGAGATAGTATTTAATCATTCTAATGAATCTAAATAAAATTCTGCAAACAAAATTATGCAAATATACTACAGGGTTTTATTGTTTGCCAAAGATATTTCCATGTTATTGCAGTTGCACATAACCACAACCTGGCAATTACACAGTAGTTCTGCAGGTAAGATGTCCCACTGAGCACTTTCATAAATTAGGGATTACTTCTATACATAACAATTACTCTCCTGAACACTTAGATCTGATGTGAAGAACTACTATGAATCTTGACACACTGTCAGCATAACTAATTTTGGGAGGTGAGGAAAAAAAAATGTTGGGTTTGCTCTTTCTAGAGAGGTTCTAGAAGAAAACCAACCAAAACCTGTTAGATTTCATATCACTTGTCTAAGGAAAATACTAATTTCCTTTTGTTCAAAAAGCCCATGCTGGAATGCCATTAGCCATAATCAGATTCAAAATAGAAGTAGTTCTCAAATACATTCAAAACAGGACATAAAAATCCTACTGTGCCTTTACTGCAGCAACGACAGAAACATAGATTTCTTGTATTAGAGCAGTTAGAAATGTAACACGATCCTACACATTCCTTTCTCTCTGTAATTACAAGTGGTCCAAATTAGGGGGCGTGTTATGAAGCCAATAGGAGTAAACTGGTTTTGGAATGTGGTCAGAGTGCAATTCACAGATTAAACAGCTTTACTCCACATTGAAGCTTTTATGAAAAGTCAGTCTTCAGTGTTGGGAATTTTAGTGGTAAATTTCTATTTAAAATAAGATCATTTGGTTACCACCTGTTTTTAAGTAAACTGATCATAACTGAAACTACTCAATCTGTGAAACTTTAGATTTAGAAACTTCCCTTCAGATTTAGTCTGCTTGGTTAAATCAATGCTATAAATATCAGCAGTTCTGTCAGTACCAATTCAGCAGCTAGCATCTGTTGACAACATGTAAACAAAGTATAAGACTACATATACATTCTTAATTGATGAACAGTCTTAGACATTCTTCCGACCTGAAACAGAAGAACATCTTTGCAGCTAAGCCTTCAAGAAGTTTTTCAATTCAATGAAGAGTTCATTTCAGAAATCGACATTAAAAACACAACTTACACTATGTGCTCCTTGAATTGTGCGGACTAAGTTTAGCCCTTTCCAAACATAGATGTCTCCATTTAAAGCACCAGAGTATGTGATATCGTCTTTTGCACATGCTAAACAAAGGATAGTTTGGAGATCTCCTGTTTTACCAAATATTCCTCTCTTTGCTGTCAGTGCATTCCCACACAATGTCCAAAACTGTGAAATGTAAATGACATATTAGGAAAAATTTCAGCAGAATTTCTGTTTTTTCATATTAGTGTGCAGAACTCTCAGATGTACATCCTTACAGAACAGTGTCTGGACAGACACTTACACTGTGTGACAGGACTCCTGCAGTCCTATCAGAATGCCCATTACTCAGAAAACTACCCACTTACCACGGAAAACCCCAGGAAAATGCAGTAAGTCTAAAACCAAGACAAAACGATCAAACTGTTTGAGAAAGTGAGGCACAATTCTTATTCACTATTGCTACACTACCCCTTCTCATCATCTCACTATCTTTTATCATGTTTTGCTGGGTGATATCTGTCAATGTGAATGCACACTTTTTAAAGCCAGGAACATCCCGTTTTTGTTGTCTGCAAAACTTAAAATACAGCTACAGTTCTGAAGTAATAAAATGCTTGATCTTAAAGAACTTACGTCCCCTTTTTCCAGTGCACCAAAAGAGATTTATGCCTCAAATATAGTTACATTTACTGAAAAACCTTATGTTGGATGGAGACTGCAAACGATTGTATGTGAAACAACACACTGACTAGGAGAGTAATAGGTTTTCTAAGTGGGGAATGGTGACTTTCTTGACTTCTACATAGACACAGTAACATTCTGCAAAAAAGAATCTAAGGCTGACTGGGGAAGCAAAAAGAATGAAGAGAGTGCAAAATTTGTCTTAGGAGGGTGTCTTCAGTGGTGGGCTACAAATATACTATTTCTTTTTGAATCAGAGTGCTTTATTTTTTCTTTTTTAATAAACATAATTTTATCAAGCAGAGAAGATAGATAGTGCACTCAGCTCCCCCTCAAGGATCACACCTCCCAGGTAAGGTAGTGTAAAGAGAATTACAATTAGATGTGAAAGAGAGGTGCTGAAATATCCAGGCCCGCCAGCACTGGGATGTTCTGGACACATGCAGAAACAGAACAGTAAATCTATGTGGTGTGGCACAGTCCTGAATGGACTTGCCAGCTCAGGTCTTCACTAGCTAGGGCTTTCATTTTGTGAGTAAAACATACACTCTCCTCACTTCTGGTTAGCAAGAGAGCAGGTAGCAGTGTTAGGAAATGGGTGGAAGGAGGATCTTGAGCTCAGTTTGAAATTCCTTAGCTCCTAGGCTTTACCACAGCTTCTAATATCCACTCAGCCAAATGAGCCAATAGAACTGAAATGCAAAAGGAGTAAATGGCACTATTCCCAAGTATTAGTCCCAATTCTCACAGTGATACAATTACTTTAGAGCTGTTCTTTTCCTTCATTGCAAGTTAAAGTAATTATCACATTCACACAGCCTTATAATGAACGGCAAGTATACAGACTGCTGTTTGAGCATCACTGGATGGGAACATCTAATCGTTTCCCCTCCACACTTTTTTTTTTTTGGCATGCCTCTATCTATACGTATTTACTTTGCCTGGTATTATACATGTTCAGGGTAATTATGGCCATTTTAAACAGAATACAGGTGCCAAACAAAGACAGGTTTTAGAAAACAGCTTGCAGAATACAACAGATGGTATCACTGCTGCCAAAACCACCCACAGTTTGAAAGCGATGGTGGTTTTAAGGACACAAGCTTCTCAGTAACCAGAACTAGAGATATTAACTGGTTTCCTAAACTTCTAGTTAAAGCTCTTCCCACCCCAGTCATGTGAAATAATTGCCATCTGTTAGGAATGCTTTTGATGAGAC
This sequence comes from Aramus guarauna, assembly GCA_013400195.1. Taxonomy (NCBI): domain Eukaryota; kingdom Metazoa; phylum Chordata; class Aves; order Gruiformes; family Aramidae; genus Aramus; species Aramus guarauna. The sequence goes on along the minus strand of VXBL01006551.1, from coordinate 289,343 downwards.
AGGAGAAAAATAGAAACCTGCAGGGAATATTGGCAAACAGAAGGATTCCTTTCTAAGCTTTACATAGGCACGAGAATGTTTTATCCTACACTTATAGTATATATCTGGGTTCCTATTTAAATCAGCTCCAGACAAAGTGACTTAGAGGGAGCAAATAGTGAGGCACTAGAGTTTTCATCTGTTCACCACTGCAGGACTTGCATACCTTCTTTGTGGTATTCCTACAAATGCTGGTAGCATGATAGGCCAAATAGCAGTTCGTTCAATTCATACGTTTACCCTAGTTCCTCCTATACCTGTTCAGTGACCCTTTCTAATGCTTGATGAGAGAAATCACTGAGGGATGAGACGATTTTGAGACAATGGAGAGGGCAGAGAACCCAAAAATTACAAGTATATAATGAGGAAAATTACACCAAACGATTTTCCTGCTGTGCTTGTTAAGTGGATCTGCACCTCAGTCACTGCTGAATACCTAAATTGGCATCAAACAAAAAGTTTTGTGAAAATGTTCACAGAATAAAGACATAAAAATACAAACTGTCTTATATTTAAAGCCTTCGTCATACAAGAGGACAAATTTCTTTTGTGACTTTTATTTACTTTTAAACACGTAAACAATAAAAGCTATTTACCTTTATGTGTTTTACTCCACAGCTGACAATTCTATTTGGTTGATATTGATCCCAGGAAATATCGAATATCTGTTAAAAAATACAGTAGCCTGATATTTTAAATTATACAGTAACTGCATCTAGGCTCAGTTCACTTTTATGGTGTAAGCCAACATTCCTCAATTTTAGGGAAGAATTATCAGTATATTTATATTTATTCATTATTTTAGGTAAAAGGTAAGTATCTAATTTAACCTGATTACCAGAAGACTTCATTGACAAAATGGGTGAATATAATTTATTTGACCTAATCTACAATTAAAATGGCATTCTTCATTTTGATTAATATTACCTTTTTATTCATAGTAGCATGCATCAAAAATGAAGTATAGGATCCTATATAACTTAGCAGAACAAACTTACAGTGTATTCTATGACTATGGGGTTATGCCAAATAGAAAATATTGTATGAAGTTTGGAAACAAAAAGTTTGTATTTTGGTCTAGATTTTCAACATGTTACTTTTAGACCTTTCACGTCTGGCATTCAGCTTTTCAATGTCCAAGCTGAGAACCAGCGAGGTTACCACAATCATTAATTACTTCAGGAAATGTATGTCTGTAGAGAAAGACCATGGGACTATTTGCTGCTTTAGCTCTTCAGCTGTTAAGTATAAATCACAAGAGAATTTCAATCAGCTTACAGGAACATATTATCTTAAGCTTACCCATCATTCATTTTATACACAAGGCAGCACTGCCTTTCTACAAAATATTTATCTTCTTTATAAACATCAGGATTTACAGTAGGTCAAGTACTCTTTTGTTTAAATGTTCTTAGAACACACAAGATATTTCACCTTCATGCTTTATGACTCCTGCACACTAAATCACTAGAATTTGTGGCCTAATTAGATATGCATCCTTTCCACTCCCTCTTCAGTGCCAAATCTCCTTTTTCTGGTTGTGAAAGCCAACTGAGACTAAGATTTTAGTACTCCTTTCCTGTCCTGGAGTCTTCCGCTAATTCAGAACCTGATCTTGTACCTGCTGAGGTCAGTAGCAAAACTTCCACTGACATTACTGGAAAGTGACTCGGTTCCGAAAGAGGAATTCGAATAAGGACTAAGATTCTGTTCGGTTGGGAACACTAAGTAAAAATGAAGGATCAGATTTTTTCAGATGACACATATATGCAGATTGACTGTATGTACACACAAATTGTAAGGAAAGGTTTAGTCTGCTGCTTTGCATATATAACTACTTCATCGTGTGTAGCAGAACACTATAATACCTCAAAATTATAACATTCTAACATGTTATAATATCATAATATAGATAAAAGTTGTCAGCATGTGTCTATAATTTATTTTAATGTATGCATCCTTGTGCTTATATATGTTGGAGAGGTATTTTGCTTATGCTAAACCTCTTTGAACATTTCCTAATCCTGAATAACATTCTAAACTCAGAACTGTTCAGTTCTTGTATTTACTGACATTTTTATGATCCTTTACCTGAAGTTAATAGATACAAAAGGAATATTAATCCTAATTCTATTTCTCCTACAGGTAACTGTCTTAGGCAAAAATAAAAGGGAGCTAATTAAACTTTCCCTCAGGCTAAAATGTCTTTTTCACATATTCAGAAAGAACATTCTCTTTGTCCACTGAGCTAGCATTTCACATCTTATATAAAGAGCTATAAATCACCCTAATCAGTGCATAATTACAAAGTATTTCCTCCCTAGGCTTTCTAGACAGCTCAAGAGTCCATCATGTGCCTCATTTCTTAACACAGTGCTTTGTGCTATGTCTGGCACAATGAGAAGAAATAAATACCTTGTTCTGTATTTTAAAAGCCAGGTAGAATGATCAAAATTATCTTTGCATTAAACTAATAGAAACAACATTTTTTTAAAAAACACTTTTGTAACTCCCAGACAAAATTCAGTAAACCCTTCATACAATTACCCTGTCTGAATGTCCTGTAGCTGTTGCCAGTAGTTTGCCTCTCTTCCAGTCCCAAATACATACTGTGTTTTTGGCATCCAGTCCCACTGAAGCTAAACGCTAAGGAAAAAAAACAGTATCCAGTTAACAGAAAATCAACTGCAAAATCCATTTACTGTAGTTCAGATAATTATGTGTACAAATGGATTTTCCCACATGTGAATTGTGTTTGAATTACGTTGCTAAAGGCACCATCAAGATATTCACACTTATCATTTACTCACTCTGAAGACAGGCTGAGAGAGTTGGGGTTGCTCAGCCTGGAGACCTTAGAGCACTTTCCACTACTTAAAGGGGCCTACAGGAAAGCTGGAGAGGGACTGCTTGCAAGGGCATGGAGTGACAGGACAAGGGGTGATGGCCTTAAGCTGAAGGCTCTGACCCTCTTTTAGTTTAAAACCATTACCCCTTGTCCTATTACCACATTCCCTGATAAAGAGTCCCTCTCCAGCCTTCATAAAGTTCCTCTGAGTCCAGTCTACTTTTATATTGTTTCACTGAAATAAAAATATCTGAGGTCTTGTTAAACCAAACTGTGTGAGAATCTACTGCAGGAGATTGCAAGACACCAAGTAGTCAGAATACTTGGTTATGATATGGTACAGCAAAATCTGTTTGAAGACTCTCCATATGCGAGTCTTTGAAATGGTAGATAAAGGTAGGTTCAAAATTTGGGGTTCTATTGCTACATGAGATAGAAAAAAATTCAGGTTCCATCTCAGGTGTGTACTGAATATCTGCATTTAACCTTGGACAACATGCTTAATTATTAGCCATATAGTAATGAAGGAAAAAGAAAATCAAATATGGGAAAGAACTAACATGCTCCTGTCAGTTACCATCATAAAAATACTTATTTTGAGAAAGGGCTATTATTGTAGCAAAAATAAGTTTTATTTGCCCTTGAGCAATCTACATCTACCCAGGGATTTGGACATACTGATCAAAACACAAGACATTTTTCATGGAACCTTCACGAATTCCAACTTTTTCTCACCTCTTTTATACCCTTCTCCTCACCATGGAAACCATGGCAGTATTTACAGTATCTTTGAGATTCCTGGTGTGAACAACATCAGACCTGAACTGTACCTACCAGTCTGGAAATTACCATTAGTGGGGTAGATGGACAGTGAAAGTATTAGGAGAAATTAAGAAATATTTTGTATTTTCTTTTAACATAGGTCTACTGAGGAAGGTCTCCTGCTGGCAGAAAAGTGATAAATACTGAATTTCCTTTTTGGTTGAAACATACTTCTAGTCCTCCTTCTGGAAGGGAATTTGACGGAATTCTGTTCAGAGAATTCACAGAACTACCAGAAGAAAATATCTGCCAAGTAGTTTATGCACATAATTAAACAATTATTTTAAAATCTACCCAGATTTAGAAGATCTGGCTAAAGAAGCCTACCTAAGCCTAATGCCAAATTTAGAAATGCATGCATGTATGTATTATGACAGTGCCCTTCCTCACTCCGTTTTTCAAAAAAAATTATTTTTAGAAAGCACACAAAAAGGGTTCATCTAAAATAACTCAGAACAGAAATGGAACTGTATAGTATTGGTGAAATACTTCAATATAAAAGACACCAGCCTGTAGGCAGTTTTGGGGAGGGTAGATGTTCGTACTTTGAAGGAGAAATTGCAGTTAATTCCTGATTCAAAAAAAGACATTTTTAATTATAGGCAAACTGACAGCTCTTCATTAAACATTTGAACAAAGTGCAGCTTTCCTACCACCAAATGTCACCTCCTGGTCATAGAGAAAAATCCCAAACTAAAATACATACTTTTAAATAGCAACAGTTCTGCAAGATATTCAGCTCTCATCAATACTTTTAAAATGCAGTATTAATTAGACATAATGTAGAAAATAGCAAATTTACTCAAAATATATTTGTCCCCAAATGTAAAGCTGTATTGAAGGTACATAAAATAAAGGAAGCATATAAGCTATCCCCTGATTTAAGCTGCATTTCATCGTCCCCATATATTACAAAAGAGAACAAATCCTGTTTAGTCTCCATTACCCAGTTTGTGGTAAATGGTGCCAGGGAAGCACTGCAGAGACAACTAAGCTGTCTCCATGCAGTGTCAGCTGAAGTCCAGCAGGGAGTAATATTTCAGAACTAATTCATTTGAATGCCTGAAACAGACACTCCAGAGTTTCTGGTGCAAGGAGAACTAATCAACTTGGCTAAAATATAGATGCAGCGTCACTGTTTTGAGACCCCCACTAAATCCATATAGGAGAGCTGTGCAGCGCTCAACACAGCAGCTACCCTTGGAACCAGAAACTGTGCACAGCGGAGTGGGAGGAAGCCAAGTTGACTTTATGGGGATCCAGCTCAGGTAGAGAAGCAGAATTATCTGGGCTTTTCCTCAGTCTACTTTTATTTAGAAAGTGGACAGCTGACAGAGTTAGCAAAGAAAAGATTACATTTCTTACTGCATCTATACCTTACGTGATTGTTGAATTTATTTGTGTTTTGTGGCTAAAATACAAATCTTTCTTGGATATTAATAGACATTCAATAGAAAAGAATGAAAGGCATGTATTAGAAGGAAGGGTGCAAGCAATGTATGCCAAGTCTGTTTTGTCCTGTCACAAGATGCCAGCTCCCTTGGGTGTGCTGACTAAATAAACTGGAACTGCTAGCAGCTCTGAATTCCAAATACTCAAAATCTTTCTACCATGCCCTTTAATTTTGGCTCAGCACAGCAGCTTCTTCTGCAAAGCCAGAAAGAGCAACAAAAAGCCGATACATTATCCATATTTATGTTTTCCAGCATTGGTCTTTCTCCAGATATAAAAGCGTTCTGTGCAAATTTTTATTTCCAGAATAAACTGCAACTTTTCCAGCACTTCCAGAAACAGAACTTTACTGTTCTGCAAGGTCACCACAGTAGTATGTTCAGTTTTTAATTACAGCAAGGCACCCAGTAGGATTTTCAGAAGGGCTCCACCTTTAACTCATACTGACTGGGCTCTCTGGTGAGTCTTTATTCCCATCAGGTACTTAAATAGGTTTTTTTAAAAAAGTTTACCCACCAGTCTTAGGAAGTTAAAAATCAGGAAAAAAATTAAGAACAGGTCTTTCTGAATGAACATCTTTTTTTAAAAAAAATATAGCATTACAAATTTTGTTCTGTTGATTTGAGGGTTTTCTCATCTGATTTTTTTATTCCATAATTCCCAGGAACACCTTTTTCTTTAATTAGAATTGGCACAGGAGATTTCAGAGGAAATGGCTTTACTTTAAGAAAACTGGAGGAAGATGGTTGAAAACTAGGCTTAAAATAGAAAGCTAGTTCCAATTTCTAATGGGGAAATATAATCCATAATACCGTTTAGTATTTCTAGTTACCCAATGCTTTTTAGAGGTGTTAAAGGCAATTGCTTACACTGGTGTCCTTCATTTCAGACTAATCTTTAAACTGAATATACACAAGGTATTGCACAAGAATGAATACTTTTGTTTCATGTAAGAATACATTTTATGTATTGTATGGCCAGTTCTCATCTCAGAAAGAGTAATAAAAGCACTGTGTGCTCAGTGGAAGAGTAGCTAGACATATGATAATAAAGCCCTTCTCAATAGATGGCTACCCATCTAGTACATGATTTTAAGAAAATCATCTAAAGGCAGTTCCGTCCTATTGGGATGCAATTCTGAGGAACACAGCAAATACAAAACCCAATAAGGATCTGCACAAAAATCCAGGTTAGCAGCTAATCTAAGCGTTCCTAAACATATTTTAGCATCCAACTATAAAGTATGACCATAGTGTTACAGGAGAAAACTCATTTGGACATCAATAATCATAAAATTGCACAGATAGATACTTATAAAACTATGAACGTGAAATATTTCTCAGGTTTATGTGAATCTTAGATCTATTTTCCTCCTACTTCATTCACAACTGAATGCTTTTAATAGCTCACCTCCAGGGGAAAAATAAAAATCAGTGTGTTTAGCTGTGAATGGCCCACCATTTACTTATATTTTAGATTTTGTCTCAAAATACCATATAATCATATAATCTAATCACATTGCACAAAGCCACACACTCTGTGCCCTAACCACACTATTCAATTAAATTGACCACGCGCCCCAGCCAATGAGACTCTCCTAGCAGTGAGATGACTGGAGTTCCTCTGCCAAAAAGACTGCAGGATTGTGAGGAATTTGCCAGGAACTGATCTCTTTGAACAGTAGGTGACAAGTATATGGTGAAGCTATTACATTTGAGCCACAGAGAGCCATTTCTTCTATGGATATTTGCCCAACACTCAATGCTTCTACTTGACTTGAATGCTAGGTTGTGATTTTCATCTCAAAAATGCCTTTGAAAGAGCTGCATTTGCAGTCCTTGCATAAAAAAATTAATTGTAATAGGAGCTTCAGTCCTACAGCCATATAGCTACCTAAACATAAAATACTTCAAGGTGCATATTTTCTAGAATCAGAAATCAAACTAAATGCAAAGCACAGAGAAAGAAGATACAAACCTGGCCATCTGAATCAAAAGCTAAGCAGGCGACTCCATGTGTATGTGCATCCTTAAGAACAGACACAGTCTGTACACGGTAGGAATCCCAGATGCAAATGTAAGGGTCCTTCCCAACCTGCCCTGTAGCTACTAAAGTTTTATCCGGGTGAACTGCAAGGCTGAAACAGAACACAGCTGAAGTTATAATACACTTTCTGAATCAGTAATATGGTATAAAGTGTAAAAATTCAATTAAAAAAAAAAAAACCACACCTCAATTTTTTTTTTAGTTCTCAAAAGCTTCAGCTCCTTTTGATTTATTGACATGATCATATCACCTGTCTTAAAAACTCAGTCTATTCCATTATTTACTTAAAATAATATGTTTTACTGAGAACAACATGGCTAATGCAGAATACAGTTTATTATGTAATAATATTTTAACTAGAAAATTTAAGGAAAACATAACCAGAGAATTTTTGAATACTTTTGATTGATAAGATGAATGAACACCCAGGCTTTTATCCTAGTCTTTCACAGCTTTATAAAGTCAGTGGATGATTCTCTACAATTTATTCCTCCTTTACACATCAGCTCAAATATTCTGAAATATGGACCAGTGGCTGAATAATGGGTATTTTTCACTATGAAAAACACATGCACGAAATCATCTCATCTTTACAGGTTTAAAGACAGTAACCTCAGAAGAGACAGAGAAATAAATTGTTTCTCCTATATTTGAAGAATAATGACATATGTATTTTAAGATCTACTTTTAGTTACTGCTGCCCAAGTAGAGGTGAAATTTACTCTACCGTTATTAGTATACCTCATTTTCTCTAACAGTCAATTAGAAACAGTACTTTGCACAAAACCTGTCACGTCAAGCCATATTTCTACTACTTAAATCCAAGAAAGGATTTCAAAAACTGTTTCCTGGTTTTTGGTGATTAACTCCACTAGCATTCAGACTTGCTTTGACCAACTCTTTCTTGTACATTTATTAAACACATTAAACACTGAACTGTTTTATTGTCTGTAGTATTTTTACAGAGATATGTCACTGCAAGCTGCATTGTCATACGGGCTCTATTAGCAGAATCAAACTATATTTCTGTTCACAATCCTTCAGATGTGAAAATCTCCACCAGGCAGCCCACAGTATCCTTCTCCCTCACCCCTGCCTAAGTGTGAACACTAATATTTACTTCCATTTTGGTGTGTTGGGAGCATTTCTCTTAGACGTCAAACATTTTCTGGAAACAAGCAGTAGCATCATTTAAAAAAAAAATAAATAAATCAATTCTATTTTCCTCATCCCACATAACAGATTTCCATTGTAACACAAAAGACAAAAGGCTGCCATTTAGCAAACTTCATCCCACATTAACAAGAGGAATTTAGGCTATCAGTAGTGACATGGTACCAGAAGCTGGTCTTTGCAATTATTCTGAGCTATTGTCAAGCTACCGTTCAACCCTTGAGGTACTCTCTGTGACAAACCCCAGAGGATCTAGTTTGAAAATCTAGCTTGTGGATGTTAATAATAAAAAAACCCTTCCTAAGGTAATATGAATACAAAGACAGTTTTACACTGTGATCCAGGAAAAAAAATTTGAACAATGTCTGAGTATGTGAGCTACTGATGGAATAAGGGAAAATATCCTATTAATAAATTGACATTCAACAGATGGCTTAGGGAAGCTGAATATTTCTTCTATCCTAGGAGTAGATAATATTAATTATTAAGAAGAATTCATCAAAAGACTTAAAGAAGTTTCACAAACATAAGTACTCATTTTTTTCATGTTTGAGAACAATCCACGCAAAAAGAACAATTTTAGCACAATGCCCAGTAAAACTGTTCTATCTGCTCCTGCACTTGATCATTCCTCCTTTCCTTCATAGGTCTGGAGTCTACATTATACTGTGTGTCAACTAGTTCATCTCACTTCTAAACCTATAAGGGGAATAAAGGATGACTCCACCATACTTAAGCTGTAATACCTATAATTAAGTTAGAATACTTTTCTTCAATGATAAGAACCAGATGGAAAAGATTAATTGGGCTAATCTATCTCACTGCTAGAACAGAACTGCAGCTTAATTACATCTACCGCTGTTTTGTACAGTTCAGTTTTCACATACCAGAACTTCCTATTTTACATTTTGTATTTCCATTCCTGGATAGCAGGTTAAGAACAAGAACACATTTCCTACAACATAAATATGTCTGTACTGAACGTACCTGTTATTCATCCTTTTTGACACATGAAGTCAACTAGTGAGGGAACTAAAATTAGGAACTAATATCAATTTTTGGCACCTAAATAAGTAGTCTGATTTTTCAGAACCGCTAAGGACATTCATCTCCTGCTACCAGCCTTTACAATGCACTACAACTGCCTACGTTCAGTCTGGCTGTTAGATAACCAAGTGTGTATTTTTGGCAGACAGAACAGTGGGTTACAGAATAAGGAAATGGAGTCCAATTTCAAGAACAAATCTTGGTGGCTGTTCGTTACCTGTATATGATTTACATGTTTGTTGTGTTTTGAAATATAAAAATTGCATGCACAATATATCTGCTCTCTCAATTACTTCCTGCCTTCAGATTATAAGATTTCCTGCTGGCATAGGTTCTGTGCCCATTCCTGCCTTTTAAAATGAGTATAAGCTTCATTGCTTGTGTTTTGAACTGCATTTATTCAACCTTTCTAAGCAAACATTCTATCCTATATCTACACCATTTATAATGATACCACATCACTATTTTCATCACTGGAAAATACTGAAATACTACGATAATCAGTGCAATATGAAAATATGATTAGAATAGATTAGGCATTCAAACAACAGCCATTTATGGTATAGAAAAATATTATTAGAGAATTACTTCCTATTCCTTCCAACAGGAAGAACATATAGAAACACAAAAGTCTTTATTACGCAACCAGACAGTTTTCTGCCAGTCACAGGCAGATACAGTCTGCAGATACCTCTTTGAGATACATTAGCGTACATCAGTGTTGTTCAACTAACAACTGGCGGGACTGCCGAAGACTTAATATTTCTGAGCAAACCATGAATTTCTTCACTTCTACACCTTCTACCACACAACTTTACTTCCCTAAGCCCATACTCCTTTGTTCTGCTCATCCACCAGACTTGGCACACTCTTATCCGTGTATGTATCCAGTATCTAATAACAATAATAAAAATAAATTAACTGGGAAAACAAAATCAGACTGATACCTTACAATCACAAGCATTTCTCTTAAATGTAATTGACATAATTCCTGTATTTTCCCTTAAGTGCAGTATACAAATTACACTAGTCCAGGTTTGTGGGAAAAGGAACTGAATGCTCTCTTGCTAAAGAGTTGGGGTGGAAATGGAAAGGATGAAAGTAGCAGCAATTGCTGCTGGTCCTGCTTGCTGGTAGTGGCAGTCACTTCCCCACATGTCTTGATCTTCTCTGTGGGAACAGTATGAGGAGCAGATGCACACGTAGCGTAAGAGGCAGAGATCAACTGCTCTGGGAGTGCAGGGAAGGCAAAGCAAGCAAGGGGATTCCTGGCAGTCTGCTCCTCCAGGCAGCTGAATGCTTTTGTGTATGCATAAAGCTAACTGCGAATTCCAGAAGCACCCTGACGTGTTTGTAAAAACCGTTTAAGCAAACAATCCATTTAAGATGAACTTTAATATTACTTTAGGTAATATTTTAACATTACACCTTATTAATAAAAAGCTCTGTTAGAAAGAAGAAATTTCAGGGAACATTTCCTCTCCCTTCCAAGATCAACAATTCTGAATCCTAGCATCCAAGGCTGGAACCCTGTTAATTTAGGATAATTAAAGATGCCAGTCATGTGTTCCGGCAGGGTCTGATGAAATGCTTTATAAAAGTCATTAGTGGATCCATCTGGTCTGGGGGCTTTGCCAGATGGTAAACTCTTACTACCTCCACAATTTCTGTTGCAATAATACCCTGCTCCAACATTTTCTTTTATAACCACGTTAGAATTTCAAGGGACTGAAAGTATTTGTTTCTTGTCTAGATTGTGTGTTTTTGTTTTCTGTCATGTGTTCCACACACTTATATACATATAATACAAATCTCAAGTTTTAAACTGAGATGGAACTAAGTAGAAAAGTTTAGATATGGAATGCAAACTACTTCAAGTAGTTGAATATTAAATTGTTTCATTGAATTAAATATGAAACTGTAATTTCTGTATTTAAATTGTTCCCACACTGCAGATAAACCAATTTTTTCTTCATAAAGTACATAGTCAAGGAACCAGAGAATTACAGATGCTAGAAAGAATGGATGATTGGGAAGAACAAAAAAAGGGATGAGAGAATTGATGATGGCTGAGGAAGAGAGGGTTCAAGGAGAGAGGAGAAGAGAAGGCTCAGGGTAGGTTTAACGACAGTCTTCCAGAACTTCTAAAGTTATACAGAAGGTGGAGGTACTCTTTTCACACAGATGCACGGTGAGAGGACAAAAGGCAAGAGAGACAAGTTTCTTCATGGGAAATTCTGTCTGGATACAAGAAAAACATTCTTCACCATAAGAATTAAAGACTGGGATAGGTTGCCTAGAGAAGGGGTAGAGTCCTCCTTGTTGGAAATGATTCAAGACTTGCTTGGCTTGACAGGACCCTGGATAACCTAATCTAAGGCTGTGCTCTCAAGAGAAAGTTAGATTGGATGATATCTGGAGGCCCCTTCCAAACTAGACTTTTCTATGAATCCAGATACTGAAATACATCAAGTCTAAAGTAATCAAAGTAAAAATGAATTTTGGCTCACACCAGTTTACTTGCATTAGATAATTGCTCCTTGATGCTGCAAAAAGAAAGCAACTCCTCTTATCTTTAATACATACATACAAACTTGATAGGTTTTGATAGGATTGAGATCTTGAAATGAGTGTATCATAGAAGAGATAGAAGTTTAAAACTCACTATTCTGGATATTTTAAATATATCACTGCACTATCTTATTTATCAGGTAGTCAAAACACTTTTTCACTGCAGCAGCCAAGGCTGAACATTCGCTTTTATAGTCTTGAGTGTATAATTTTTCAAGGTATGATTTCTATTTATGAATGCTATATTAAATTGAGTCTTTTTATGACCACCTTATTAACTATTCTTTGATTAACAGGAATCAAGCAAGTACACTTTTCATACAAACTAAAACTAGTTTCCAGAACATCCCACCTGAGAAACAAGAATTGCTTTTTGAAAGAGGAAGTAAACACCTACAGCTGTGAATGAAGTCAATGCAGACTGTGATTGAAAATCACTGCATTAGATGAATTTGTCATCCATCTCTTGACAATGCAATTCATTCTCAGTGCTACGGCTGTTTTGCACCTTAAAGTAGTGTGCAAATTTGATGCTATTCTAAAATAACTCTACATAGTTAGATACTAATAAATTATAAATTATTCTCTACTTCAAAACCAAACCCTGTTTTAATTTCGGAATAACTTTCATGTTGAGTCAAACCTTTACAAAATTATGTTGTTTTATGTAACACAATGCTATACAATGATAGTGAAGACTTGGGGAGAAATGTGAGGTAAATTTAAAATCAAATTCCAAAGCAATGCAGATACTGTCTGTATATGATTAATTATCTTCAGAAATAAATGAAAGAATTTATGCTTTCTTGCTCAGAATCTCCTACAAACCCTACAGTGTAGCGGAACAGAGAAAATAGCGGGTCTTTCCTCAGAAATTAGGTCAAACTTGTTGCGAAGTACTCAGGGCACTCACTGTGCTATGCTTGAATGACGGACGGATAAATAACACAGCTATGTTTTTTTCTTAAGACTTGTTCTCTGTAGCAAAAAATATCTCTGAAGAAAAACTATTTCCAAGAAGCTCCAAGCCTGCCCTGAAATAGGCCATTACGTGCCAGTAGGTATTTTCTTCTTGGTTGCCTCCTTCTGCTCCACACTGTTAGTTCTCAGTGCGGAAAGAAGTGACACTTTCAAGATCCTGACAGGCCAGCAGGCTTGTCTGAAGACCAGGGATCTTTTCAGCTATATTTTACTGCTCACACAGTGCTAAGGACAGAGCTGTCTTCCCGTGTCAGTGAAGAACGCAAATATTCTTTCAGGAATTCCTCATTTCACAGAACAAAATTAGTTTCTTTCCTCAGTTGTGGGGTCAAAAGAGAAGACTGTAACTCACTATACAGAGTGATGTTATCAGTAAAATAAGGCAAGATGCAGCCTGATCCTTATTTTTGAATACAACACAAAACATAACCGAGCTTAACTAAAAGGAGAGCAATGGCATAAAGACCAGCAGTTAAGTGGAAGCAAACGTGGGGACCTGCTGGAGCAAGGGAAACACAGGAAGGAAAGGGGACCTAGGAAAACAAGAGAGGAAAAAGGAAAGAACAAAGCGACCTGCACAAACCCCACTAGGTCATGCTGTAAAAAGAGAGGAATTTTAGGAAGAAAACTGCAGGAACTTGACATGCTTATTCTGCATAATCTCCTCCCAGATTACTTCTGAAACACAAACACCACTACTATCATTTGAGGAAAATCAATCTCTTGATAACAAAGGAGATTGCTACTCATACACAACCCCCAGCCTTTTGCTCTTCCAGTGCAAGCCTGTGACCCTCACAAGCGGTAAAGAGCTGGCAGGTAGATGACACACCAGGACAACCAATTTTCTTTGGCATGTACCACAGCGCAGGTGACTGAGGCTATGGGAGTGCACTGCAGGCATATGAAACGACTCACTAGGAGAGCAGAGCCGACAGACGTCTGGTAGCTCTGATATACACAGACTCTGTGTGTGCATGCATATATGTGCATCTATGTGATTATGCACACACTCATACAATTGAATTACTTTTTACACAAGTGAACATACAGTTGCAATAATACTTTTAAATATACAAACTATTGCCAACCCACTTGTTGCAAACAACTCGAGTACAGAACATATTTTTCCTGAAAAAATAAGAATATAAATATTGATGGAAACACCACTGGGTAAGAGCAATGACAAAATTTTAATTTACCGGTTTGATTTTTATATGGTAATATCTTGCTTATTCATAGCACATGTGTATAGAAATATGTTTTTAGGACCATCTGGCAAATAAGGCATTTTTAGGTCTAAGTTCTTACTAACTATTCTACTGCTTGCTTTCCCCTTCCATATTCCATGTGTAGGAAGAAGAGTGATACAGTTAGAGGTTCTAGCATTTATTCATCATTCTATGCTGGCTTCCTACCTAGAACAAGTCATTGCAGGCGAACTTTCTCAGCAGCAATTTCTGAATTTGGTGGCCTGCCTCAGACAGCTACCATCTGGTTGTCAAAGGAAGTAAACACCTACATTCTGAATGAAGTCAATGCAGACTGTGATTGAAAATCACTGTGTTAGGCTTGGCACTCATAACTGGTCTTGGCCACAAACCGAGTCTAAGTTTAATCATTTATGAAGTGGATGTGCAGCTCAGCTGGGCTTAATAAAGGTCTTTGAAGCCACACATTAATGGCTGTTGTTATGCTAAAGTATACTTAAAGTGTCCTGGGAAAACAAGGGGCATTTTGACAAGCATTTTATTTCTGACAATTTGCAGAACTCATGGCAGGGTAGAACGCTGGCAGCAGCATGCAAAGTTATAACCATTCCTGCCCCTCTAAAATAACTCCTCTTTGTCCTTGGGAAATTACTGCTGACCTGCTCCCTGTGGCAGTGTTTGTTATTCAAGCCTATGGAGTTATTCCACCACGTTTCAATAAAGTTTGGCTGCTCTGTGCTTATTAGAAGTCTTGACAGATCAAGCCCATAAGGCTGCGTAAGCAACTTAGCAGAACACAGAATTTGTGGTTGCACTGCAGAGCTACAGAGGGGTCACAGAGTCAGGCCAGATTTAAAGACGCAATTGCTCTTGACCAAGTGATGAATATTTCCCCAATAACAGAAGGGAAAAGAAGCAAGAGAAAAAAACCTCTTAAAATGTGAGGTTTTGAGTAAAAATGTTCTGCACTTTAATTAAGGCCAACTCTGATTTACACTCATATGCATCTGTACACAGAGAAAAATGTGGCAGATTTAATAAAAGAGAATGGCACTGCATCACAGTCCTACAGCACTGTGGTTTCTCATCACACATAGCTGCAGTAACACAAAGGTCACACAGTTCTCTAATGACTTATTTTTCTCATGCATATTTATTTCACATACATCTCATGGATATTTTGCAACTCCAAGCTTCTGACAGTGACAAGAAGTCCTAGGAGATTTTATCCAAAGCTCATATAACGACACTGAAAGTTAAGTATAAACAACTGTTGATGTCCTCATGAATTGTGTTTTTTGAGCAACAAGTGATCAGGGAAAAATATGCCGTATTTCTTATTAGTTGCACTACACCAAACAGACCCTACTGTGTAATTCTCAACTTAAACTACCATATACCAGTTTTCTCCTTCAGCTTTCATGTGCATGCACAGAATTTCCATTTAAGTCTAATTATTTTTTCATTCATGATGATGATTGGAGCATGCTGCAATATTAGAAAATAACCCCCAAAATGACACAACTATGAAATTTCCAGAACTTTTCATACATAGCATGGTATGACTATTTCTTTCAAGAAAGACCTAAAGACATACTGCAAAGAGAAGGTCTTGGCCCACGCTGAGAGAGTACGGAGATTTTGCTAAACCAACACAAGCTGGATAAAGTTGCATGGATGTGTGGGGTTTAGCCAAAACCGCTATACTACTTTTTCTGGTCTGAAATGCAACTTAGTAGGGTGGGGGGTTTTTGTGTGTAGAAACAGAGCAGGAAGCTACCAAAGCTATAAATTAGAAAGGACAGGGAATAGGCTTTCCAGATACCTGAAGAATTTCTGGATAACCTTTTGTTGTGTGGCCTCATTCTTTGCCCTGCTTGAAAATTCTAGGTATGTAAGTCTGAAAATCATAGCAGCCACTAAAAAATGAGAGGTAATGAGACTGTAAAGGCTTTGGCCAAAAGACATATAAATAAATGGCCACACACATGGCACCTCTTGTTTTAAGCATTGTGATGTGACAAAATCAGTAAGATGGAGCTGAATCAATCAGTTGTAACGAAAAATGTACTAGAATTGCAGCCTAAAAACAGAAGGTCAAGAAAGAGGAAAAGGCTATATTTAGTTCAGCATTATATTTGCCCCTTACCCTATTCTAGTCTATGTTTGATAGTTAAATGGACAATGTAAATGTTTTGAAATAAAATGTATAGCAAAACATCAAGTAGCTATTTAGTCTATGGTATTGAGATAAAAACAGCAACATAAATGATATCAGGTTAACTCGATTTTTCAATACATGGAAAACTAATACACTGCTGTAAATTTAGTATTGCTCAGTAGAAATTAGCGTATCTTTCATGTTCATCTGGTATAAAGTATTTTAAGGCCAGTCTGAACACTCTGATTGAAAATAGCGATTTACACATCAAATAAAACCTCTAAGTTAAGAAATCATGGCCACTGACACATGTTGTAGCTTCCTTTATTTCCTGTGTTCACCCTATTTCAGCCTGACTCTGTTGAAATACCAGATTCAAAGTGCAGTCAAAACAGATGACAAACTGCACATTGATGTTAAGTAAACTATTTCTCTGATTTCATCACACTCAGGGGCTGAAACAGCTAAAAACGCACTGAATGTAGCTGTGCCTTCTCGCCCAAATGCAGAGATGTGACCATAATTCAGGCAAAGATTAAGCCAACAGCTCTAAAACTGGTGGTCACAATGAACAGCAAATATCTGTGCACTAATTAATTGCCCACAGGATGATGATGTCAATCAAGTTGTACTAGTGCTGCTGCAAATGTGCCCTATGCTTGACAGCACAGCTGAAGGTATTCTTTCCCAAGGGTGATTCAGTAATTAACTGCTTTGGGATTTCCTGGATCTCTCTACTCTTTGTATAGCTAACAGTCATCAGTGAATACAGCCATAACTATGCAGATCACTCAAGACACAATTCAAGTCAAAACATTTGCAGAAAAACCTGAGAGAGGAAACAGGAAGAAAATCTGGGAAACAGGACAGACAAAGAGAGGAATCAAGAGGGAGCTGCAAAATGAATACAATATAGAAGACATGATAAGAAAAACCAAAAAGCCCAGAGAAGAACAGTGAAGGAGAAACAGGAAATATTGTAGAGAACAGGACAAAAACCCAGCCACTGTCACAACTTTTCTGGATCACTCCCACTTTAATTTTTAGTTTAAGAGATTTCACCTCATCCTGTTGAAAATCCCTGGATATATTCACATTTATGACAAGTTGTATGATCTGACAAAACTCATAGGCTCTTGTTAAAAAATTCACACTGGGATAATAATATTGTTTGCATAGATTTGCCTTTAACTGATTAGCAGAAATAAGGATTTTAAGCCTAGGGAAACTGTTCTTACTTCAAGGGCGATTAATGCATCATGTTACAGCTGCATCCTACTCAGGCATTCTTCTCATGATAATCCTGTCATACAACAATTTCGGTTTAAGCACTTTAATGGAAAGAGGCAGGGAAGAGTAAGAGCTTGATTCAATAATATATCAAACGAATGCATGCCAAGCTCCATTTGATCGGTCAGAAGCAGATGACAACTTTTTTTTTTTTTTTTAATGCAGAAAGTCTAAAGAAATGATAAATGTAGCAACACTAAACATGGCTGGAGAAAAACATTAATGTTTAGATGTCTTAGATTATGGGGAGATGTCAGTGCTATTAAAAATGCTTTTTTCTCCTTTGAACACTGCCGGCTGACATTTCTCGTTATCCCACAGAAATGCGAAGCCAAGATCAGCAATCTCGTTACTTTTCAAAAACATGGTATTATACATCAGATGATCAGCAGATCACACTGAGGGAGATAAAAGAATTTTCCTGTGGCGGAAAAGGGATTAGATTTAAGTTTAATTTTGTACTTTCTGAATGACAACAGTCCATATTCTGCAGCCAGTTACACGTCCATGAGCTAACAGACCTCTAGGTATAATGAAGGGCAGAATCTTGCACAGTACATAGGAATTGGAAATACATTAGCCAACTGCTGCAAAGAGCAGTTAATCCTTATTGACCATGCTGTAGTAGAAGACAGGTAACACAGTGAAGTACTAGCTACATACATGGATAAAGTCTAGTTTTACGACTTCTGTTAGGCAGCAATAAAGTTTTGTCAAATTTCTAAGTCAGTATGGTTGTCTGAGATGTTCTGTTGTAATTCTGAGTTGTATTTCTACTTTGCCTAACCTGAGACACCTTGCTCCATAAGAACTGTAAAGAGCACAGAATCGTTAATGACATTTTGTGGTAGTCAGCTGGAGGCCCATGTTCTCTGTGGTTCTCAAAGAACTTATCGTTCACTGTATTTTAGAGGTTGGAAAATAGCAGAAACAGGAGTGCAATTTTAGTGTGATTGACTAGAAATCCTGCTCCTTGTTTGAGGTGAAGTAAATAACAACAAAGATTACGTTGGAGCAGAAAGCATTGGAGAGCACGTAGAAACCATATTTAACATTAAAATGAGTCTATACTCTAAGTTTCTAGTTACAGTGCATCAGTGGCAGAGTCATGAATATCAGTTTTATGAACACTCTTGCCAGGCTTCTGAAGTTGTGTTTCACCAGCTAATTGTGTAGAACGCAAATAGAAACACCATTCCTAAAAACTCAAAGATTGCTTTTAACAAATACATATTATAAATCCATTTTCTTTTTTTCTAGCAATAAAACAAAAAAAAGTTCTATACAATAATCTACAAAACAAATTTATTTTATGAGAAGTTTTTTATTTTCTAAAATAAATGTAACAGTTGTTAGCTTGCTCTATAATGTCTGGCATATCTAAACCTGAGGGTTATAAGTATCAAGTGTCTCTTTTGTATGGGATAGATGATATAAAGAGTCTGTATCTCAGTTATCAGTTATGCTGACAAGATGCTACTAGAGGCCGTCCAGCTTAGATGCTAAATTTCTTACATAACAACTTACCTAGTTTCCCAGATCCTATTCTAGCTGCCTTATACAAAAGGCATGTCACCCCTCTCTAGCCTGTTATTAAACACAAAGCAACTAAGTATCAGTATTTTTTAAAACCAAAATAGAAAATATTCAAGGATTAAAACCAAAGCCTTGTCTTCACCATACTCTGCTATACTTCTGCGGATGACGTTATGAAGTATCATGGTAAAACCAACAAATTGATTCACCAGTAACATACCAATGCTCTGCACATAAAATCCAGAGGGGTAAACAGTAAAACACCAAAAGAAACACATTTAGAAATTAATGGTGATCAGGATTTTCCACTGCTTTCATTTTAGCCTTCTATTCTTCCTACCACAGGCTTTGCCACTTACTGCAACTCAGCTCATTTCAGCTATCGTTGCTTTGAAAGTAAGTAGAATATTGCTTTTAACTACAAGTTAACCATGCTAAATTTGAACCACTAGGTAGCAAAAGATCTACCTTTTAATGGAAAAAAAATACTAAAAATTTAAGGAATTATTTTTCAATTTCTTTATCAAATGAAACTGAAAAATATTTTAAGTTTAGGATTTTTTTGTTTGGAAAAGCATAAATAAGCATAATAAGTGCTTACCAAGTCTCCTGAGCAGCTTCTGTAAGTCCAGTTAAGAACTGAATTCTACATCTAACCCACAAGGACTTTCCCCTCCCTCTTCCAGCTGATCCACATCTGTTACAAATGGCCAACCTCGACAAGCCAGGTGCAAGTATTTTAATTGCCCATTGCTGTTTGCAGCTCCTGACTTCTGTTTTCTAAAGTTCAGCAGGTTAAGTAGAGGTGAAAGACTCATCTGAGAAAAATGTGTGCTTAACTGTGTGCTGAAAATCCTCACAGGACAGAGCTGATTTTTATCAGAAAAAGCTAAAATTCAAGTCCACTTCAATTTGATATCACAGAATTTCTTCTCAGAAATTGGAAGTGAATTCAAAATTTCTCCAGCTCCACATTATTGCTACCAACTAGATGGAAGTTTACTAGCAAAGAATTTATCTCACCGCCTTCTAGCTGTTATTCACATACAGGCACTGTGAAGGTTAAAGGACTGTAAAAGCCTATGTAGTAGATAACAAAACATATGCACTGTTAGCTTAGTGCCTTCCTCTTCATCATGATAATAAAGGAAGCACCTTTCTTCCTCAGAGCAGGACAAATAAATATATCTACTACAAACAAGGGCAGATACCAGATATACCTGTGAAAGGAAATCTAAACTTATTTCTCCACAAACTGTAAGTAAATGGGGACTACATCTAGGTCTGTTGCCTTTGTCAATTTGAGAACTCAAAGTATTTCAATAAACTGTCATTTTCCCAAATTTATTTAAGAGTCAAACCCTGACAAGTTTTTGTAACAGTTATATTTCAGGATACTGGCCAACAAAACCCAACCTAACACTGACGTATTTCACTGAGACATCTACATTTCCAATTAAAACTACCAAAAATACTGTAAGAACTAGATAAACACTTTGAAAGCCCTTAAAAATCTTCCTTCACTCAACACATACAAATATTGTTGAGTTACAGAAATCACTAAAAGAGTATGAAAATACTACCCTTTGCCATAGAGGTGTAAAACCTCAAAATTATGTGAATGAAACAAGTTTCTTTCACCTATACCTGGCGAAAGACAGAAATTCACTTTGGTCATTTTTAGAACTTAACTGTATATAGAAGTTATGATCAGGAAAAGGTTGTTTTGGGTTTTATGTCTTTCTTGGTTCATTGATCATTTTTATGTGTTAGAATAATTCTATGATGCTTAATATTCAACTAAACTTTGTATAGCCACACAAAAATGTTTTAATTGTTCCACTTTTAATTTCCTTTTTAACCCTTACTGTTTTCCTGTGATACTGAAGACTTCCTCTAAGTCATTTACTGCCATGTTATGTAAGTACATTTTATGCTTTATTTAAAAAAAAAAGAAAAAAAATAAAAAAGAAGGAAACCAAGGAGAAAAAAAGTAAATGGCTTTATCAAGATCACTCTAATGTGGGGGGCCATACAAAAGCAGACTGCCTGAGGAATTAGAAAGTCCATTAGAAAGTCAATTATATTATTCCATCAATGCACTGTCTAACCAAGTAAAAGAAAGAAGCAGCTTCAAATGTAAATGTTAATACTAATTACACAAGCCAAAGTAAAATCTTTGCTTTTGCCTTTTGGAATCTCACAGAAGACTGTATAACCTCTAAAAATGTATTTTTTCAGGCTAAGGTGGGTAGAGCTATGCTTTCAGATGAGAAACTGTAGTTCATCAGGACTAGAAAAATCAAATTCTTAGACTTCTATGATATAAAATCTTATTCTTGGTATTGCAATTCCAAAAATCAGGAGTTAGTACCAACATCATATTTTAATGATATTTAGGAAGAATATGTGGACTTCCTTTAATCTTTGTGATAACTGTTTGAAAGCATCTTAAGACTATATATATGTGCATAATAATCTATCCACCACACGAAGAGTATGCACGTGCAAGTTAGTATACAGTCTATATCTAAGAAAGCCCATGGTATGTATCCTGAGTACTGTATAAAAGACAAGATGCAGGTGCATCAGACATCCCTTGTCTCTGCTCTCCCACCAAGCTTCACCAGCTCCTCTGCTGCAGATGACAGCAGAATCTACTTCTCCCAAATGTCTCTGTCTTACAAAGGGAGGCATCATAAATTAGTATTGCTAAAAGCAATAGAAATGACAGAGATGAAAGTTCAAATAGGCTCAAACTGTCTACCTTAATGACAGTTCAAATACTGTAAATTCTTACGTCGTGTGGATAGTCATACTTCACCAGAATGAGCCAAAGAACAGGATGAGAGTGCCCAGTGCATCTTCTCAAGAAGCAAGCCAAACATATAATTTGGCACCATATTCATAAATGTGAAATTCCATAAAGGAAAAAGCTATACAACAAAGTTGTCTTAGTATGTTCCAATATTTGGCTGCAACACTAGAAGAACTATGTACAGATTTCATTCTTCATTACCTTCAGAACAGAAGCATATGACAGCAACCACTAGAAGTGAAATAAATTAAAATGCTGATTTCCCAGTAATTGTTTACACAATCATAATGTTCTAAGTACATAGGAAAATGTAATTTAAGATTTGAATACAAGAAATCTGCCTAATTCAAATTATTGCTTCTACAAGGTCTATGGGATATACCATATATACAGCACCCTCAGGGTATAGCTTTTAAAATTTTGCGTTGCAAGACAGCTTCTGAGCTGATTTGAGTATTTATATTCCTGTTATACTCACAGTATAGGCAAATATATAAAATGGGAAGTAGACATATTTTAAGTAATGGTGCATTGGAGGAATTCCCAGATCTGCCATAGAAAGAATAATAATACTAAGGATAAGTTTGCCCTTTTTGAGTTCCATGCCTGTGGTACCGAAGCTAGCTAGTTTAAAATATCTGCAGGAACATTATAGTTTGCAGTACTAATACACTTGCAGCTCAGCCAACAATACAGCCATTAATATGTTCTGATTACACTTGTATTTTTGAAAGCAAAAGATTAATACATCCAATTGATATGTGACACATTATCCATATTCTTCTTCTTCTTCTTTCTCTTGCAAAAATATCAGACTAGTTGAGAAACAACTAGAATTTTAATATATGTTAATTTGTGCAATGCATTTTGCATAAATTTGCTTTTATTTTTGTATTATGCAGGCAGCTGGAATAAGTAAAAAAAGATCTGTAATCATCTCAGAATTAAAAAAAAAATTGAAAGCAAAAGCATTATTCCATATTCATGACTTAAAATAGTAAAATTATATACTTTGTCTTTTATAACCATATAAAGATGTCATAAATACATATAGAAATGTTTGCATTTTTACTTTGGAAATGAGCTTCAAAACCTGACTGGAACACACCTTAAAAAACCAAAACAAACTGGGGTTCTTTACATGGCATTAGATAATCATATCTTTTTTAATTTAATTGGAAAATGACTGAAATGATTGCATTTAAGCTTCATAATATTCATGTTATCTTATCTGGCTGAAAATATGACTCACCAGACCTTTGTTGTAATTTATTTTTTTTTTAAACTATACACGATGGCCTATCGACATTAAAGCAAGCAGGTGCTCACCATTTAAGAAAGATTAGAAACTAAGCATATAATGCACTAGCGATAGCAGTATGTATCAAATGCTAATAGATGGGATTCTGCCAAGCAGATCCCTGAGAAGGCCAAATTCTGCTCTCCTGAAATCCAGGTATGTGATCCTGTTGAACTGCCTTGCTGCCATCTCTCAGGATCCTGAATTCCACCACCTCATGGTTGCTGCAGCCAAGTCTGCTCCTGCCCTTAACATCCCTGACCAGTTCTTGTTTGTAAACAGAAGTCCAACAGGATGTCACCCCTTGTTGGTTTCTTGACCACAACACACAAATCTATATATTCAGTTATTTTATAGGCATGAGGAACAAACCTAAATACCCCTTCAGGTACAGTTCAACAGTGTTAAACAAAAAAATAAGAACAGAAAATTGCCATACATTTTTCCAATGATTCCTCACTTTAAAACCATCTTCATATCTATATGGTAAGATTAGGAAAAGGAACCTTTTTACATTTGCATTTCATCTCTTTACAGATAATACACACATTTGAGTCACACAGTTCCCCCCAGCCAGATGGAAATAGCTTGTTACAGCTACAGGTGATCTCTCTTACATGTCAGTTGAGTATTTTGGAAACAAGACTCAAAAGAAACAAAATCTCTTCTTCAGGAGAAACACTTCTATTGATGAACAAGGTAAACACTTCACTAGTTTCTGATGCACAACTGAATACAAGCAACATACACTGAAGCTGCAAGAGACTATGGACACGTATAGGAAATAAAAATATTAGCAAATAGAGAAGACATTCCATTATTTCTTTGTGTTTTATACTAGTCTAGGAAGGTTGGACAAAACAGTTCAGTGACTGAAATGTGGGAGAGATTAATGTCAATAGTTTCTGCAACACTTCTGGGAAAGCCATCTTTCCTGGAAATGTGCATAATAGCACTGCACACAAACAACAGATGTGAATCTGCTATCACCTTAGCATTCCAAAAAGAGAGGGTCTTCAAATGCTCAGATATGTTTGCTAGCAATTTTCTGATTGGCTTTTGTTATTTAGAGTGGGACATTTACCTGCCAAGCCCTCAGCATAACTATGCTAATAGATATGTCTACACTAGCAAACAAACCACTGCCAGAACACGGATTCAATGCTGACCCACTATCATCTATGCTATTTAAATAGCAGGCTGGCCCATGGCATTAAGTACTTTCCCAGACAATGCCTAGACAAGGTTTGGAAGACAAACCATGGCATGGACATTCCTATGCCCTGGATGCTGTTACCCCCTTTTGAGAAAGAAAACCAGCCAAGCGTGTGGATGCAAGTTGTACCATGCTATTCATTCTCAAGGCTGCAGAACCAAATGCCTTCAGTGTTTTACTTAGTAGTCAGTTGTCTCTTGACCCAACAGCACTCCTCCTGTAGAAAGGTTCAGTCACCTGAACCTCATTTTAGAGAAATAAATACTCTTAGCTGTGTAAATCTGCATCTTTCACAGATGTGGTGAAACAATGCAGATTCATTAACAAATTATTGTTTCACACAGGGGCTATCATCTTATGTTGACTGGAAGGAACTATAATATAAATATCTAGATTAACACGAGTGAAAATAGGACAACAACAACAACAAAAAAAAGGATGCAAGCTGAACAGAATTAAGAGAAAATAAGACAGCAAGGAAAGCAAGGAAGCTTTCCACATAGTAGTCAAAGAATGCCTCTGAGTTAGTGTAGAGAAGAGGGACCTTTAGCCAGCCTTTAGGGAGGTGACTATGGGGTCATCAGTCAAAGCAGATTGTTGCAGCTGCGTAGGAGTTTGATTGATAACGATGAAGTCATCTCCCAAAAGGCTAGCCAGAAGCACTCATTTTTATTCACTGTCAGCTGAGCTTTTTTACAACAATGTAAGAAGTACAATAAATTTGAGAGAAAAGGAAAAAAAGTATTAAATCAAGAGAAGTATACTTTAACATATAAATGAAGATTCTAATTAAGAAAAATAAAGATTAAATGTCCATCAACAAAATGATGTTCAAAACTTGTGATATTCTGCCAACTTTTTCTATGAACTAAATACCTCAGGGTTTTCTTACTGGTTTCTTGAACAACTGATCAAAGACACATGCTAGAATTTTCAAAATAAGGTAAGATAAAATATGCTGGCATATTGTATGAACAACTGCATCTGGGAAGTCCCACATCAGTGAGCAATCCAAGGATAAAGTAGAAGAGACAGAAACGTCCTTTAATTTCAGTTCCATCAAAGCTATTCCATTTGGGTTGGTGGGTGCCAAAGGTAATGGGAAACTACTTGTAGCTAACTGACTCAAGGCAGCCAGAGGAACAACTGAAATAGAACATGTTAGAAAGAGTATGCTAACATTCCCACAGGAATAATCAGTACAGAAGATAACTGGAAATGACATGTGAAATGCCATGATCTGTCTTCAGAAAAAAATGGGAGCTAGAAATCCCCATGATCTTCTGAGCAGAATGTAGTGTCTTATGCTCGTGCCTTAAGTTTCTGTTGAAATATAATGAAGCTCTTCTGTTTGTGATTTATTGGTAATATGCTATTACCAATAAACTAGATTTGGACATGTTGTTATAGAGCCAGTAGACCAAACCACAAAGAACAAATCATGGTTGCGACTATCACTTTTTTTTAGCTATCACTTTTTAAGAAAAAAATTGTATCACACACCAGTGCCAAAAACCCCCTCCTGTCACAATCCAAGAGCTTATTTTTTTTTTTACTGGTAATGTTTCCCAGGAGTCTAAATTCTGAGATTTTGTCTGAGTTGTGGCAGATTTGCTGATATTGAGCATCTCTTTTGAGTTCCCACTGCTTAGCAATTCTGGGTTTAGGTCCAGTACATTCACAAACTGAATGAAGAGACAGCATCACTCTTTACTACTCTTTACTAATACCGCCAGAACAGAACAGAAAGTGTCCAGAAGGAGTAATCCAGGGGTGGCCACAATCAGTATAATTTAATTGTCAAGAGTTCTAATACTATTAATCTGAAATTATGGAGAGAGCTGAAGGGAGGCTCGTTCCTAAATTTGTTGCTCTATGAACACACATCTTTCTGGTAAAGATATATTCCTGTTTATCTAGACATAACTCATAATTGCATAGGCTGTGGTCAGCTCAACCGTCCATAAATCCAAAGCATACAGCATGCTGTAACATGGAATAGAGTTGTGGGGCTTTTTTTAATATTGAATATTGATGTAAAACATTTAGTCAACAAATAATTTGAAAGCCAAATATTTATCTATTCTATTTTATATATTTATGCATTATATAATTCTACATCATAATTTTATATATACACTATATATATTTTTGTGTGTGTACATTAAAAAAGTATTACAGAACCAGAACACAGTCCTGACAAAAGACTGATGTGAATCAGTACACAGAAACTATAGCTCAATTGGTAGTAACCTGTGACAGCTGCCGAAAATGCTCAGTTTCGGGGGGGTTAGGCTGATTAAACAGTTATATCCGATACGGAGGAAGAAGGCAGAAAAAAAAATTGTGCAGTGCACGTAACTGTCATCATGTATAAAGTAATTCATAGCAAACTACATGACAAGGTAAAAGAACACTTACCTCAAGGCAGTAGGGAGTCCCATAGATTTAAAATGAAAAATAGAGGATACCACAGGGGAAAAGTGAAATGCAATACACTCGGTACAGACCACATTCAGAATAATTCCATCAAATAACTATTTAATACAGCAAGAAACACTGCATTCTAAAGAGCTGTCTTATTTAACAGCAGTGTATTCATACTTGATTTAATCTGTCCTCTGTTGGAAAATATCGTGATTATTCCTAATTTAAATTATATTATGGTCCATCATTAGGTCTAATAATTAACTGAAATATAATTGTAAAATTATACTGCTGTAGACACAAGTGCCAAAATATTCCTTGCTCAGATAAATGGACACTGCTCTCAGCTCTCTTACAGAAATATCATATTATATCCCATGTTATGCCAACTCTGAGAGAAAAATACTATCTAATCAGATTTAAAATATTCTTAAGATAGGCATTTACAAAAATAAAGAGCTGTCACCCATCTTCTATGTAGATCTAAAATTTCCTCACATGACTAGTCACACTCCTGTATTCATCAGATTTTGGAAAATGAATCTCTTTCTCACCCAAAGCCTAGTATGCCGATTTCTACAACTTGTAATCTTTTTCACTTGTTTTGAACTCAGTCTACCCATTCTACTCTAAGAATAGGGGAGGTCACACGCAGATAGTCAGCGCTATCATTGCTAGCAAACATGTGAAAAGCTATATAACATATAGACGATTAAAACAGAAGTCTTTACATACACCAGGATTCCTAGCATCGCTTGCAATTCTTACGTTCATCACTTACACAGTCTAATTTGAATGACATTTCAGGCTGATGATTTAAAAAAGAGCTTCATCATCAATACTAAAATCATGCAATACAGAGTTAGGTTCAATGTCCACTGAATCACAGAAATTTATATAAAATGTTTCAGCAGAGTTACATTAGTAAACTGCAAAGATTTTGGAAAAGTGTAATGATTTTATATTTCTTGTGTTAGTATTTTACAGTTAAGTATCTACTTCCTAGTTCCCATCATAGCGTACAAATAAGCACTGGAAATTCAAGTATGTTCTAGAAATTTTAGACATTGAAGATTAATTTACTTCCAAACTTTAAAAATGATCCATCTGTGTTAACAGAGCAATTCATATGTTAGTACATAAGGTAGTGCCCACAGAGCCATCATGATAGCTGAAAAGCAAATTACATCTGTGGTAACTCTACCAAAAGATCAGAGAAATAGCAAAAAATGAAGACGGATTTTGGAAATGTAGTATGTTCTCTGAATCAGATAACTTCTCTCCTGTGCTGGCTACAAAATTGATGGGAAATCCCTATGAAGGGAAATTGTTCAGTACCTCTGCTTAAGGCTGTTTTAGACAACAAATTTGGCGGAGGTTTGAATTACCCGCCTGGGAACAGTTCTCCTTCGACAACCAGATAAACTTAGACCCCTGACTTTAACTTCTCAAGTAGCACCTAAACTAGAGAACTGAAAGAAACTATGTAGATACTTGACAACCTGTTCAAAGCCCACTGGCTACATGTACAATCTGACTTGATATTAACTTCTCTTAAGTTAAGCAATGTTGACAGGATTGCTTTATAATTGCTTAAAAATGAATTGTTATAAAATGTAAATACAGTAAGTTTTAAATAAAAAGTAATGCTATGTAATTAAATTATTATTTTACATAAGGAACAGTAGATAACATTTTCAGAATTAAATCTGAGGAACCAGAGCGTCATTGGAAGTGGTCATTAATCTTCATGTTCTGGTGAATGACTGATCATATATTTTGAAATGATTATTCACAAACTGCTTCGGCTTATTTTTCTTCAGTAGAACTGGCAGCACTAGGCATCCTCATAATATAGGACTCCCTCTATTATTCAAAACATATGTATCTCTTTATGCCATATACAGTTATTAATTATCCACACAGTTATTAATTTTACCTGTCTTCTATTGGATGTGCAGCCAGTCACAGACAGAAATATGAAATAGCGGGTGTTGTAAAGTTATTACACTACCAAAATCCATGAAATGCTGTATTTGACAGAGATTATAGTTATCCAAAGAATATGGATAACTGAGGTTTTTTTTGATGAGACTAATACCAGGAGTTACATAAACAAACATGGAATGATGACTTTTTATGTTTTTATGTAAGCACTATGACTCATTCTCTTGCCTATTATTATTTCTCTTTTTCTCTTGATTTCTTAGCAAACTATTCAAAGCAAAGATTCTGAACCTGGACTTCTGCCCTCTGTGAAATCTCGGAGAGCAGGTCTCATCAGAGATCTTTTTGCTGGATTTTCAATTCAGTACTGTGGTAAAGACTGAAGTTTCATGCAATTATGTAACTGCCTGGCAGCATGTCGTTTCAGACAGTTATAATCTGGTTTACTGCTTGTCATTTACTGATACCGGTTTTTCTTTAGCTTAGGGTATCATGGATGCTACAGGGTTTTTTGCCTTCTACATCACAGTAGGAAAAAAGCAGGCTTCATACCACAACTGCCAGGTTCATCTGAAGAACAAAATATATCTTCCTCTTTATACCATCTTTTCTATTTAGTTCTGCCTCAGCAGACAAAGCGTTACACTCTCCCCCTACACACAGAAAGTGGGTTTTGCTAGTAGCTTGTATGATACTTGGAGGCTAAAACTGAACAGAATATTTGAGCATAAATCCCATTTAAGATTAGGGGAGTGCCATTTCAATAAAACGAGCAAAACAACTGAATTCAGTTTGGTTTAGCAGACTTCCAGATTTAACCCTATGATGGCAGAGAGCCAGGAGTGAGAAATAGCAATGGACTTAATTGCGTGTAGGGCCATAAAGTAACAGGCCTCTGCTTTAACGATTTAAGATATTTATTAGTTTCAGAGCTTTAAAAAAAATACAAGCTTTTAAAGAAGATTTCATGTGTCCTTGCATACAGTTCATATATCAGATATCAGATATCTATTCTCTTCTATTTTCTTACAGGTTTCCTGAGCAAAATATCCTCTCTCCATGAAAGAATTTTGAGAATGAAACTCCATCCATCCTAGATATCTATTCCAAAAAGACATCTCATACCTCATTCTTCAGCATAAACTTAAGCTAAAAATTACAATGGACAAGCTCTCCAAAAATTTATCCCATTCCTGGCATTTATTGTTAATGCAAGCCATAGATTTTCTGTACAATCCATGATCTTATTATTTATAATCTCCCTGGTAATTCATTAATCTATACTGCAATAAAAATTGTTAAAATATACACTGACATAACTAGTTTGGTGCAAGAGGTGAGAACCATAGGCTTTTGCCGTATGTGCTTTTGAAGATTTATTACTCTAGAATTCTCCACATCTACAAAGCAGACAAAAAACCAATGGGTCATACTCTGCTAAGAGCCTTAAGAGAGTACCAGCATTTATCAACTTCTGTATTTTCTTGCTACATGAAGAGAGAAATTATTTTCCACAGATTCTACTATAACAATACTGCTGGCTGCTTATAACAACCCTTTATTGCCTCCTTCCCAGCTTTGTAATACCACAGCGATGCCTTGGAGGTGAGTAGCCAAAAAATCAGTACAGGACTGCCATTAGCATAGCTAGTAGTATGCCTCCACTTGCTCTGCAAAAAACCCTAAAACAATACAATATTCTTTCATATTATATTTTATTTCTCCCTCCAAGAAATTAAACTCCTTACAAGGAGAAAAACAGTAAAATTTATAAATCTGAAAATTTGATAAATGGCCAGAGAAAAATAAATATGAAAACAAAACAAAGAAAAAATGCAAACCCCTCAAATCTCTGCATTCTTAGCTAAGTTCTGTCTCAAAGGAAGAAATTGTATCTATTTTCTTAAGATAGTAATGATTTATAAAATTGCTTTTTTCATAAAACTATTAGTGTTCTGCCAGGGCGGACTTGCGCTTACGAAAGGTAATTTTAAAAAGGATCTAAGGATAATTTTAAAGGATAAAAGAATAAATTTTAAAAGGCAGTAAGTCATTTTAGGCTGCCATACAGACTAGGACATTAGCCATAAGAGAAGCGTTTTAGTATCAAAAGGGATTTCCTTAGCAGTTCATCTTCAGCTAAAATATAATTAATAGAAGCAGCACTGTACAAGAGCAGCTAAGTAGCTTGCAACCTCTAAGCTACAGGAATATCAGAATAGTAAAAAAAACCTGTATACTAATGATATAAATTTGTGATATAAAGTGAATAGGGATAGAAATTTGCTGCTCAATTAAATAGAATATAACCATGATAAATCCGTGCCTCTGTACTCCTTCCAATTATTAAAATATCCCTTTTAGTTGGCTGAGTAAAATTCCAGACACAGCCCAACACATTTTGCTCACATATCATCATATCAAAATTTTTTAACACCTGTTTTTCTTAAAACAATATTTACTCTTTGTGTGTGTGCACATGCACATGCTTTATTACTGTCTTATAACTTTGTTCTTTTTTACAACGATAAATTTTTAAAATTTAAGATAAATTTTTACAAATTTACAAGGATTTATGACAGAGGTCCCTGAACATTTTCTTGTCTTAGGTATATTTCTGAATTAATAATTTCATTCAACCAGAAATATTAGCATGGACAGTAATTAAAAACATCCCCCAACAATTAGCCACGTGAACTTAGGATTACTATCCTTACTTTTGAAAGGTGTATGTAAGGTTTTAAAGACCTACTGAAATTTACCTTAGCAAGGAATAAAGTACCATCACCGATCCATTGTGTAAGTTTAAACTAGAGGCTGTGGAGGATAATTGCATGGATTTAATTATCTACATTCAATGGATATTATTATATAGTGTGGATTAAACTATACTACCTTTTTCATCTATTTCTCAAAAAAAAATTTTTTATAGCAGAAATGTAAAAGCTTTCACACTTCTAGCTGGACTCTAAGTAATTATTTACCACCACCAATAATAAATGCATGCATCTTATACAATAGTCATCCTGACTAGTCTCAAGTTATTTTACAACTTATTTTTAAATGACGCAATTACAGCTAAATCAGCTTTTCCAGACCTCTGCTGCCAGAAGTCTACTCTTTAACACACTTTGCAGCTTCTGCCTTTTTCTCAAACATCAGCTTTCACTGTCACTGTATTGACTACGCCAACCTCACACCAAGACAAAAAGTTAACATTTAGAAACCCAAATTTGTAAATATCAAACCTATTTACACAGATCTGTAGCATGACCTACAATCAGCTTTCAGTTTCCAGTTTGAATAAAGTGTTTAGCACCTGCACAGCTGCTTCCTAGAAGAACTCTTCTGAACTGCTAACAATGCACCAGCAAAAATTGGGTCAATTAAGCTTCACTTGGAACAAAGCAATAGTTGTATAATACTCCTCCATTCAGAAAAAGTCATTGGATCAGTGTGCTGTTCAGAAGGTAACAAAATACAGAAACTAATTATGGCTAACATATAAGCCTTATTCCAAAATCACTTTGTTGTCCCTCACCTTAATCATCAAAACTTTTTGTGAAGACAGTAGGCTATCAGTGCCTATCTATTGTCTATTAGACCAATTTAACAAGAAACAGAGGTAAGGTTTTACACGTTGATGCATAGGAAATGGATACAAATTGCTTGATAGCCACTTCGTCACTGGCCTATCCACTTAATAATCTTAATTATCCTCTTTAGTGCTCCTAGCCCATTTTCCATTTATCCCAAGGTCACCTACATAGCGGTTATATCTCAAACAATACAACATACAGATTGCTCCCCGTTGTCTCCCAAAGAAGTTCTAGCCTACTCAGGCAACACCATGACTTATTTCTTAAGCTATCATTGCAAAACTTTTTAGTGTATATACAAAGAAAAAAGAAAGAAACCAGAAACTCTTGTTGCTAACATCAGATTCCAGCAGTGTTCATAAAGTTCAGCTTTAGTCTAGCGAGCCTTACCAACTCCCAGATTCTCTTTGGCAGAGAGAAGGAGGCTCCTCTGAAGGGAGTGGAGGAGAGATGAGCCATGAGCCTAATGCGGATGTGTAGATTTCTGAAAAACCTGTTTTCCCTCCACTTAATAGAAGGGAAATAAAGAGAATTAGCTCTCAGCATTTAAATTGAGTCTTTGTTAACATTTTCTGCCACAATATGGCATGCCAAATTCTTGTTTGAAATTAATTTGGAATATTTATTTTCATTTGAGATCTGTGATGTAATTTATATACAAAATTCTATATGCAAGAGAGTCCCATATCGAAAAGAAGTCATGTGTCCCTCCAGTTTTAATTAAATTCTGAATAGCATGACAGGTGGTATATATAATGAATAATAGCTATGAATGCTATATGGTACAGCATTCATTAAATGAAGCAGCATGGGAAATGTAATAGAAAGTGCCATGCATTAAAAAAAAAAAAAAAACCAAAAAAAAAACCCACAAAACATAGTGACATTTTTTTAATACCATTATTTAACAACATTAAACACCCAAAAATCTTTTCAAGTCTCAAAGAACAAACATTTTGATATCCTGAGCCCATGACCAATAATCTTAATCTTCAAAAAACACCCAGGAAGGCTCTGAGCAAGCTTTTGGATAAGCAAATTTCCACCACAATAAATGTCATGTTTATGTTAAACTTTAGTGCACAATCCACTTTATTTCTTCCAGGTGGCTATTTTCAAGCAGATGCATCTAGCAGGTTCCCTGAACCAGCATTACCTGAACAAGTTCTGGTAAAATCTGTTGTGGAAACATGCCACTTAGGGAATACCTGTACCTATTACTAGCTAATAAAGCTCTCTGTTGTGCATTTTTTTTGTTAAATGTTTAATGAATTATTACTTGTGTACCCAATTAATGATACTCACCTGCTAGAACTATGGTGTCACATTCCAATAACACGCATCTAAAAAGAGAAAGTAACATTCCTGTACGTGATTTTAGTGGGCTACCTGCTTTAAGTACCTTTTGTAAAATGCTGATTTCTGTAACCACATAGCTCGGGTGCAATTCTTTAAAACCTGTTTCCTGGATTAAGAGGTAAAATAGCCACTACAGGCCTAAACTGGAGTATGTCTTCAAGCTTAGTCTGATATTAGTAAGTCTGGGTTAGATCCTCATCTGTACCATGCCATCATGTTCTTACACTACAGAAAAAGACTACAGCTGCTTGAAGGGAATTTATATGCCAACCCTAACTGCAACCTGTGAAGGTGCCAGGTGCACAGACGGGGGAAACAGGGGTACATTTACTGCAAGGCCACCTCCAGATACTCAACCAAGAGAACTCTCTGGCAAAAAGCATTTACATTATCTACCCCTTGGGAAGAAGGGATTGCATTATAAGCAGTCTTGTAAGGAATACAGCACAGAACTGTCCATCCCAAAAGCAGCTTGTCAAACTGAGACGGTTATATCTAATTCCCAGATAGAACCAGACAAACTTTTTCAGCCTGACAAGCAAAAATTTTAAAATAGCTTTCAGCAAAAGATAGCTTTCCTAAAGACTCAATATAATATCCTTTCAGACACTTGTTGCCACATACTTTAAAAAAAATGCAAACTTCTACAAGTAGTGGAGCCATCCCATATGCAGTAATCCCTGTGTGCCCATAAGACCTTGGACCAGGAGCATAACTGCGTATTACAAGCTTGTTTTACAGCTGCTAATAGAAAGAGGAGTTTCACTGAACAGCATTTCAATGGGTGTTTAAAATACTATATAATTTATAAGCAGATGAGAAAGTTATCTCAGAATCCTAGAGGAATCAGGAATCTGCTCTAGACCTACCACTGAAGTCTTGTTTAAATGCAGCCACACTAGTACATATTCATCACCGGTGTAAAGAGAGACAAACAGTTGGTCCCATTAGTGTAACTTGTCACATATATGTAATCACCATTCCCATATTCTGCCAGACAGAAGGCCAAAGAGAAAGCTCAACTTTTACCCAATCATAGATTCCAGCTTTTGCACAACTAAGCCAAAAGTTCCTTTAGGTACCTTATGAATAGTGCTCAAAAACTAGAGATACGAAAGAAAAAAATAAGGAAATTTACATTTAACATATGTTTTCTGGACAGACAGAAGCTGGCTGTGACTAACCTTTTGTTAACCGTGTCTTAAGATACATAAAAGAAGGAAGTATGGTCTGACTAGTCAGGATGAAAGGAAAAAATGCTCTAACCTTGATTGCAAGTAGAACTGTAATAAACTGAAGGCATCTTTTCTTGTCTTTTTTACAATAGCTAATTTAACCATTTCTAGAATAAACAACATATTTTTTTTAAAAGGGAAATATTACACTGCATCCTGAATTCTTCGGGAGTTCAACACATCTTGCCCAAAACTGTTATAAATACCCTTATTTTGCAATTAATATTTGCAAGCAATAAGTTACTGCTAAAGACAGTATAAGAGTAAATGACACAATTTTTATCTCTGCATATGGAAGACATTTTCTGTGAATGAGGAAGCAGTTTTGCATAAATACATGCCCAATTTTGATGTGAATTCATCAGTATTAGTATGACTATATATAACTATTACTAGTCAGCAACTTTCATGTAGGATTATCCTTTGAACACTCAAGTCTGCTGAAAATAATGAAGGCACTGAAAATTCCCAATAAAAAAAATCAGTAAAAGCTTTTGTAAAAAGGAGTGGAATGCAACCAAAATAAAGGGGTTGCTATATCTCTCTCAGAGTATAGTTTATTTCATATTCTATTTTTATTACCATAGTTTCAGTGTATTCCAATCCATCTGTCACAAAGGAAAGAACAGACTTGAATGCCAACATCAACAGAAATTATATCAATAAGACACAGTGTACCAAAGTTCATTATACTGTTAGACTGTTTAAAGAAACTTGATGTATTTTATATTAAACCCACATTAGTACACACAAAACACCTCGGCAATAATCCTGAAATGTGGATGTGTATAGCAACACAACACACTTATGGAAATCTGAAACCAACAAGTACATCTCTGACTGCTGAGTTGATTTACCATGTTGTTAGTCTTGTCTAGTAAGTGCAAAAAGCCCAAGAGGTTGCAAAAGCAAACGTACAACCCAGAACATCACCACTACGCAGTCACACAAATAGCACTATCTCTTCGTTTCGTTTGAGTAATACATCATTATTAAGTTGTTCTTAACAACTTGCATTGTTTTGTTCAGAATGTAAGGTAGAAACAATGTGAAAACTAAACCCGTACCTTTTATTTCCAGTATATTTGCAGAATGTATACAACCCTTTCCCTGCCATACCAATGACCTCAGACAAAAGCACTGTGATGTTCTTCCCTGGATGCATCCAGTGTCACTGTCCCTGAAGATGCAGCAGGGTTGAATGGTGTTTCCTTTAGAGATCTCTTGAGCTGATTCACCAGGTCAGTCTTCAAAACAGACATAAATGTATGGTCTACACTCGGCCTGAAGTTCAGGCCTGCACCTCCAGCTTTGGAGGTCTCATTCCAAGCATTTTATGAATACCACCTCTAAAGAAGAATTTAAATTCAACATGTTTGGTAGACAGAAATTCCAGATACATTTCTATCCCAAGAACAGTCAGTTATGTCATGAAAAACAAGCTGCTATTCCAAAGAAGAATCTTTAAGTGGGAAAAGTAGGCATTTTTGCTGTTCACCAAGGTTCCTTAAAACACTGAGCAGTAGGCAAGTGAGCAGAATACTCTTTTAAGGACCCAAAACTCTTCCTACTTTTGCAAAGAAGCATTCAAACACTTGGAGCTGTAGAAAGCATATGGGTACTAGGCCTAAGTCTAGTACTAAAGTCATTGAGGAGACTTCCTAGAAGTATTTATGGTACATGAAAACTGTTCCAGCCATTTGTCCTTCTACAGAGATGTAACAGAAGTGTTGCTACAAATATTGCTGCAGTTCCTTCTCGGCCAAGACTTTTTTATTATTATTATTTTTGTTTATTTCTTTTCCATGTTAAAAATGAGTTAAATCAATCTGATGATTTAAACACTCAAAAGTCCACTTATGATTTTTAATAATAAACATCTTTTCACTTGTCTAAACAAGCAAGAGAGCTGTGACTGGACAAGCAATAAATCTTACTTATTCTTCTACTACCGTATCTGATGTATCACTGGGATCATATATGGACTGGTCTGGTTAACTACTCTAGTTAAATGACAGCCATTCTTATAGACATATTGCTACAAATGCCTGCTGAGTTTCTCTACACTTATCTGATCCATGTATTTTTAAAATCATGGTCCATTCCAACATGTCTAATGCATTAGTATGGACATTTAAGACACAAATATTTATAGCAGCTCACGCCCCAGTAAAGACTAAAAATCTAAATGCAGCACAGCAATCAAGAAGAACAAAAAGAGCAGCCAGCAGATCTTCATGAAATACATGGCATTTTCCCCTGTTTTTTTGAGACTGAAAGCAAAAGAAGCAATAAGCTGATTAGATAAGTTTTTATGGGGGATTAATTTCTTTAATATGAAACTCCTTTAACAACCTACTGTCTCAGAACAGTTCCCAAAGCACATTTGTGCACACAGATCTCAGATTCTGCTTCACCCTAGCTGTTCCAAAGTCATGTCTGTCAAGTTTTAATGGCTTTGCATAGGAACTTGCATAGTATTCGCATAAGAAACAGGTCTGGAATTTCTGTTGTTGAAAATCTTGGACAGCTTCATTGCTACTTTGCTATCTTCAGGTCAGAACATTTCAGCAGTCCTGCATGCACACCTTCTGTGACTAAAGCTAAGGTTTAGCACAAGCTACAGCCAGTACAGTTTTCCATGCACTTATGATAACAAATAACCACAGTAACTTGAACATCATTCTATAGTACACAAGCACTGTCACTTACCATCCAAATAGTGGCAACTAAACATAAAGTATTTTAGATCCCTTCAAATAATCACCACCCTACAAACAGAAGTATTATTATAATACATAATTTTAAATAAAAATATTGAAGTAAAATTTAGATATTTTAACTCTGGTGGTTTGATTTGCATACCACCACCAATTTACATATTCCAAAATTACATTTACTAAAGTCAACAACATTTGACATTGCTTCAAGCATCCTATTTCTTTTTTCCCAGCTGCAGAAAGACAAGAAAACGTGTAGTCCTGTTCCAGTATGCACCCTGTCTCCTGAAAGGATCTCTGAAGAACAAACCAGGCCTCTAGTCACTCTCGCAGCCCCGTAAATCTCATCACCACTGGCACATCCACATTTTTAATCTCAATCTGTCAGCACAGTGGAACACATACGCCAGCATACTTACAGCAATATTCTGATAAATCCGACATTGCTATTACATTTTAAGCAGCCTTACATAAACAACATGCTTTGTATCCATAGATAACAGGCTGGCTTTCCAGGTACCATGCCTGGGCAGCAAACGCTGCAGAGACACCTGAGAAAGCGAGCAGTCTCTTGTGGCACTCTGCCTCACAAGTATCTTGCTTGAAGGCAAGTGGAGTGCAAAATGTGCTTTTGTAAATGATAATACTACAACACATCAGATACCACAGGAAACTGGGGTATAAAAAGTGCAGGTGAAGTCTTCTATGTGCTGTCAAAGGTGTTCTCTTGGCAAGTTTTAACATTTTCAGAAAACCTGTTCAATACTGCAGAAATTCTTGGAAATACAAGGAGAGGGAGACATAACAGCTTTATTACTATACCATTGGAAAAACTTCTCAAGGAACCTCTGTTTACAAATGAACTCTGTAAAAATAAATAAAATCAACTGCATTCTAAATTATAATGAGAAGTATCTCAACTAGTTATATTTTTATTTTTGCTGTTTTCTGTGGCAACCTTTTTTGGCTTTCATGTGCATAAATTGCAGAAAAAATATAGGAAAGAACTGCCCCCCATTCACCATTTCATTGAGAGAGAAAAGTGATCTAATTGCTTGCGGTTATACAAGTAATGCACAATATAAAAGAAAACCTTCTGTTCTTTTGAAAGTGTTCAATTACTGTCAAAACCAATGATCCAGTCTTGCAAGTGGTTATACCAAAGATAAATCCTACACTTGTATGAATTTCATTGAAGGCAGTGACGCTGCATGAATTGCAAGATTCTCATTAACTTACAGCCATTACAATGAGCTGCTGCAAAAGCCCACCTTTAAATTACTCAAGAAGGAAAACAATCCCCATCTGTTAATAGCACAGCTTCTGAAACCAAATCCCGCAAAGCACAAATGAGTGATCTCAATGAAAACAAGTTACACATGTAAAAATATGTCTACACTACACTTTCTATATTAAAATGTTGCAACAGCTATGGTTTTACATAGCTATTACACATTTGGGGTGATGATTCAGCTAGATCACATTTCAAGAACAATCAAACGTAGAGCTATCATGCAAGACACCTCATGACTGCTTTGTGGTTTGTAACACAGACCTTAGGGAAAACTGTAGGGCTGACAGCTCAGAGAAAGGAAGAGAATTCTGACCTTCACCACCCCTGAGCCGCTAACTGTACCCAAAAATCAAAGCTTTCTTTTTTTTTTTTTTTTAAAAAGAGGGAAGGAGAAGAATAGGGTGTATTTCATGCTCTTTGATTGTAAACTTCATAAGTGACATGTCTTTTTTAGTCTCCAAACCAAAGGCATCAGCAGTCTTGAGAGACAAGAACCAATGCTATTCATTTCAGCCACGTGTTTGTTGATCATCTTTTATAATGACAGTACTTGTTAATCAATAGCATTAACTATTCCTCAACTAATAACATGCAAGAAGAACTGTATTATACAACTGGAAGTAACCAGAGAATCACAGAGTACTTCAGCAGGAGAGCTCTGGAGGTCGCCCAGCCCAACCCCTCCACAAAGCAGGGCTCACTTCAAAGTTAGATCAGGTAGTTCAGGACCTCATCTCATCATGAAGTTAAAAGGAGGAAGAGCTTGGAAGCATAGCACCTTGTACTGGCTTTGCACACAGAACACTTCAGAGCTTACTTGTTCATACTCTGAACATCTACCTTATTAGCTGAGTACAGGATGTTAGTTCCTTATGCAAACAGAACTTAATTTTCAAATATGAATCTTGGAAAAAATGGTATTTCTCCATTAATCTCAGAGTCAGGTCTACTTTAGCCCACACTAAATTATGTCCAACCGCATTATCTTGATACAAAGCAAGAGGCATGACTATTAAACTTGTGAAAACACATTAAACATACACTTTTAAACACCTGACCTTTTCACCAAGGACAAATATCCACTTTCATGATTTTAATAAACACTTCAAGGTAATACACAGGTTCTCAACTCTCTGAATCACAAGCTCATCAATTTTTATTTTTTTCCCCACAAAATAGCATTCACTGAAATCTCTCAACACAGAAGGAGCTAATGGCAATCCTCAGAAGCAGATGATCCTCCCACTTCAAGATCTTCCAGTCTTAATGATTTTGCAGTATTTTCCAAAATCTGCAAGTTTTATTTTTTTTAAATTGTGTTTCAAATCTCTTTAGAAATTACAACCTGTTGGACTTCAAATGTTCACATTGCTGTTTAGAAGCTAGTCTCAGGCAAATAAATACCAACAAAACAAACAAAAAAAAGGGATAAGTACATTCATCCAAGTCATCCCAACTGGATGATAGCTGTGAAGCTTAAGATCATAGAATCATAGAATCTTGAAGGTTGGAAAAGACGGTGAGAATTTAAATTCCTGCATTTATTAGGCATATCAGTGATAACCACACAAGGAACCATCTACTTAAGAGTACTTACAGTGATGGGATATTACATCAATAAGGACTGCAAAGAGCATCAATGACGAAGGAGCTAACCATTACCAGGTGCAAACGACAGAATATTCTAGCAGCATTTTGGAGATTCTCTACTTCCTTAAACCCCATGTGACAGCAACTTTCAGTGGCCACTAAAAGCTGAAATTAACTGTGAATTGGGTCCTGTTCATGCTTTCTGGACCCAAATGTTTCATCCTTTGTTGAAACTATAGTCGTCCTATAGAATTCTGATCTTGTTGCAGATCAGAAACAAACCTCATCTTTCCAAAGCATTAGTTGGACATACAGTGAGTCCCTCAAAACAGTGCTAATTTGAACAGGTGGTCCCTAGGTTTCTTTAAAGAGTAGAACAGGTACAGGCAGCATCAAAGTACAAATACCAGACACTCATATTCTTTCTATTCCCACTGTACACTCTACATGTGACACTCCCAAAAGCAGTCTCCTAATATGAGATGTCTTAAAATAAAAGGCACAAAAGTTGCACAATACAATTGGTTTTGGGAGGGAAGGTTTGTCAAATATAATAATCGGGACATTTTTCCCCAAATGATGGAATATTAAAAAAAATTTTTTTTAAAAAAAGGAGAAATAAAGCATCATCCAACCAAAAAACAGTGGATATATGTAGATACGCAGTTCTGTTTTGACAAATTATATATCTAGTATTTAATGAGAATTCAAACATAAGCTCAGAAGTATATAACTCTACACAAAGATTACACTCCATATTCCATAGAGTATAAAAATTTATGTCCATAGGACATAACAAGGAAAACTTTAATTTCATGATACTGCAGATGCATCTAGAATACTCATTCTTCTCTGAGGAATCTGAGCAGCCAAGTGTCTATTTGAACAGCCTTTTGGAACTGGTAATCCCTTTGAAACCAGAATAAACTTTTATGCACATCCACCATATTTCATGAAATGCTACTGCTTTAACACAATATAAAGGGGAGGAGAAGAACGCTACTAGGATACACAGAAGCCAGAAGCTCTTTCTGGGAAAAGCAATCCATTTCTGTAAACAAGGCTCCAGAATGATTATATGACGATTATGTGAGTTTGCTACTGAGTGTCAAAACTCTGACTTCAGCAGATGTTTCCACAGTACTACCGCACCGTGAGTCACCTGGGACTATTCTGGTTTCACATCATCAAGAAAACATTTCATTCATGCAGAATTAGGTGAATAGAGAAGGCAGCAGTTCGCTGTGGTCAGAGGAGTGGCGTTACTATGCAACATCCTTTATAAGGATATTCTAGGTTCAGAAATCTGTCATAAAGTAGTAGAGAGAACATTAATTTTCTATTTTACTGATGTAAATGTTTGTGTTTTGGACAGATTTTTTTAAAAGGCTACCTTGCACTCTGTAACCACATTTTTATTGTGTTATTTTATGAGGTGCAGTAAAATTAGTATTTCTGTAAGACAACAACAACACTTAAACCCACTGTTTAGACAGTATTTGAAAGAGAGAGACGAAAAACATTGGCCAGAGCAGGAGCAAGACCTGTGCTTCTGTAGCCATCTTGCACAAGCACGCTTAGGATTTCTTGGCTGAAGTACAAACAGCTAAACTTGATTTTGAGTGAAATTTTCTGGATTTTATATACATATATACACAGATATATAAAAGATCAGTTTGACCTATGTGCCAGATTTATGGCAGTCTTGTGCTGGGATTTGCTGAGTGTAAGGAGAGCTACACCTGCCTTATATAAGACATCAGAATCGATGAGCTAGGGTCCCAGCTCTGGAAAGATTAAGGTGCTGGATACATGATTTTGCAGCACTGTTGCACTAAGAGCTTCCCAGTGCATTTCCGTACTGAAACGAAGTGATTGGCTTTTGGTGCAGTACAATAGAAAAACTTACCTTCTCTCTTATTATTGCAACATTTTGAAGCTTTGCTACAAAAAACAGTAATAATCAACAGTATCTAGAGACCCAGGTTTCAACCAGACTGCTGATAACAAATCTGAGCTGCCTTAAAATGACAGGTACAAGCTGAGCTGTAAGAAGCCAGAAGGGGGTATTCTGCCAGCCTTACATTCTCCTCCCTTCCCTTTAAACCCCACCCCACCCCACCACCAGAAAAGTCAGCCCCCTTACCTGATAATATCATCGTTGTGCCCGAGGAAGAATTTCTGGCTGTGCTCTCTGGTGTTATAAACCACGCCGACTCCAGCCACGAAGTAAACGACCTCCTTGCCTGCCGTGTAGTACAGGTTGTTGCGGCACTGGTGACCCCTGTACCCGTAAACCCACTCCAGACGGAGCTGGCAT
This sequence comes from Aramus guarauna, assembly GCA_013400195.1. Lineage (NCBI taxonomy): Eukaryota > Metazoa > Chordata > Aves > Gruiformes > Aramidae > Aramus > Aramus guarauna. The sequence goes on along the minus strand of VXBL01006551.1, from coordinate 246,341 downwards.
CTAGGAGCTGTCCGATCCGCCATGATAACCAATCCCCTCTCCCCACAAGCGCGCACAAAACCTAGCGCTGCCCCTCCTTCCCTTAACTCCTTCCCCCTGCAGGGTTTTCGCCTTTAAAACGTTAGCGGTCCCTGCCTAGCTGCTGAAGCTTCAGGTGGCACTTTCCAGCGACGATCTTAAATGGAAAACACATTCGCGGATCAGGGTCTGCTGCTGCCGCTCTTACCGCTGCGCTGCCACCATAATCTGCTGCTGCTGCTGCTGCACAGGACAAGCAGCTGCCGCTTCCCCGCTGCTGCGCGACCCAGGCAACTTCTTGGGGGAGAAGGGAGCTCACAAAAATACACCTACATAAGCAGCAGACAGGGCTTTTTTCTTTCTGAAGGCAAAGTAACTTCTGTGCGTCATCACCACCACCACCACCTGCCAAAGGCTCCCTGCTGCATCTTCCGTATTGCACCTTCTTGTCTTCCTGCAAAAAAGCTTCCTGGGTGCTCTTCTTTGTAAGATAGCTGTCTTTGGGTCAAAACTGAAAGAGAGAAAAAACAAAAGCCCTGTTTTTCAATTGCAGAATGCATACATATTTTAAATGCAAAGCGACTGCTTTGGGGTGGTGGTGGGAAACATTGGATCTGTGCTGTGGCGGTTCTGAGTAGTCTAGGGTCTTTTAAGCCTTTCAGGATCCAATACTCTGAGTCTTCATATGAGATACTATTGAAAGAGAGAATTTGTATACAACATCAAGCAAAATTATGGTAATATTACTCCATCTTTCCTTATCCCCCAGAAACCCAAAACTTCTTCCTTTTGGAGTCTACCACAACTATGTAATTAAAACAATTTTATGTTCCCGTTTTTCAGTCACAAACCACTCCACTTTGCCATGAAGTAGGGGGAGCTTGTGTTTTTGTTTTATTTACTATCATCCTTTGGAATGATATTCCCAAGGAATACGTTTCCTTGCTTCTCTTCTGCTTTTTCTGAGGCAAGATTTGTATTGTCATTATCGGTCGAGGGTGGTTGCTGCACGTTCTTTGTGGTAAGACATCCACCACTCTATAGCATCACTCAACAAGAGACCAAATCCAACCCTGCAGAAACTCGGCCACAACCACAGGGAAAAGAATGATAAAATCAGAGGAGCAAAACCAAAGGTTCGCTCACAGAGTACAGTGCCAGATGGAAAGGAAGAATAAACTACCCGCTACAAGGCTAACCTTTTTACCCTTCCCCACACAACACGCCTCACGTTCACTACCTGCCCAAACTGAAGAGCAGCGTGTTGATGCCCGCTTACGGCAATACTCCCCAGGACACAGTCGATATAACCCACAAGCACTACAACCTGCCTTCAATGAATTAGCTCCACGCTTGAAGCAAACCTTAGAGTAAAACCTGGCATCGCACCCAGAGCAACAGTCTCCAGAGGGAGTATCGTCTCACACGGCCCCCGGGGCCAGGGGTCCCTACCGCGGGCAGCCAGGACCTGCCCCGCAACCAGGCTCGCCAGCCGCTCGAATAACGTCCCCGCCGGGACGGGAGA